>VXBI01000146.1:441298-522478 GCA_013397375.1 Toxostoma redivivum | reverse complement strand
AGAGAGAGAAAGAGAGAGAGAGAGAGAGAAAGACAATTCAGTTTGGTGGAATACCAATAAATAGTTTTATAGCTCAGAACTCAGTTCTGATAGGAAAAGGCACTGCAGGATACTCAGAGCTCCATCTGCAGCTTTACTCCCAATGGCCACTTCCCAAAACACTGGGAAGAGTTTGCTTTTCTACTCCCCAGCCCCTTCACTCATGTATTCACATGTGGCTTCATGTCTGAGCTGAGGTACATTAAGAAACTCAGCAAACTGGTTTGCCTAGCAACTGGCAAGCTAAAAAATCAACACTCTGGCTAAGATTATTTCAGTCTAACTGTACACAAAGTTACCAGGGCCTTGCAACTCACAGATACTTCTGCAAAAAGAATTGCCACACACTTTCCACATGTGTCACCCTCGGTCATTCTCATGAAAACTCAGTGCAAAAACGGGGTTTCTTTCAGCTTCTGCTGATGAGGAATTTCTCCGTGGCTCTGTTTTTATGGTGCTGTGTTGAGACTACTGAGGTTACTTGCCAAATAGATTCAGCACCAGCATATCTTTCCTCCCATAAAGTCATTGTCATGATCCTCCACACTGCTCTGAAGGCACATCTTTTGATGTCATGGAGTTATACAGGGATTGACAAAACTGAAAATCCCCAGGGAGATGTGGGTAACCAGAGGCTGTACCAGCTTCCATCCAAATCCTTTGCAGCCTAAGCATGGACCCAGATGAAGCAGGGAGCCAACAAGGCCTGGCAACAGTGATCCTCTGAGCTCATCCCATGCTTTTAACAGCAGAGAAGGGCAGTGACCCCTGCAATAATCCTGTCCCCTGAGGATGGGAGCCATCCCTGCCTTCTGCTGCCTTGCCCTGTGATGTTAGAAGGCAGGGAATGAGGGATTGAGCCCTTTCAGCATGGCAGAGCTGCAGGAGACCAGCTGGGCACGTCAGAGAATCCCAACAGAGAAAAGGTGCTGGTGTTTCATCTGAAAGGAGGACAAACCTCCCTGCCCAAAGAGGTCAGTCTGGTCCATGGAAGGAACATGTTGTTGAGATGCTCCATGAAGACATCAGCAGTGAGACAAACACTGATATCTCTTGTTCAGATTCCTGCTTTAATAGCAACTAGTTTAGACTTCATAGACTTCATAGAGAGCAATCCTCATGTATTTGCCAAATTTGCTGTTAAGGAGAAGGAGACTGAAGTCCTACAGATTTCCCAGGGCAAGCTCCTGCTCCTGAGCTTCACCTGACTCACCAGAGCCAAGACAGACTGGGAGTGGCCACAGCTCCAGCACACAGTGAAACACAGGCAGAGCCAGGCTACTCATCCCTCAGCCTTCCCCTGCCATCCTCCAGTGAACAACAGCACAGGGGGAACCATCTCAGTGCCTCAACCAGCTCACAAACACCAACCAAAGCCAACTGTTGCGTAGGGATGTCCTGTGTTGGAAAACTTCAGCAGAAACAATCCGACAGCAAGGCTGATTCCCTTTATCTGAAATGTAATCACAGCACATTATAGTCTTGTAATACAATTATGAGTTTCCTAGGAGATGACTGCCATGCACCCCTGACTATTTTTAAAAATGAAGTTTCTCAGAACTAATTTCCATCTCAGGTTGACATGCTACACACACATTGACAACTGTGCTTCCTATCCTTCATGTGGGTCCAGATAACCCAGCCCAGACCTTGGACAGCAGGGACAAGAGGCAGTGTAAAGTGGCCCAAGAACTGATGAGGGTGGAAAGAGGAGAGCACACCTCTTCAAACCTGACAGCAATAATTTCTGTGTTTCTTTGGAAGCTGTTGCATAATTTCACAGAGAGAAAGGAAGCAGCGTATTTTCCTCCCAGGTGACCTTCACTACAGAAGTTTAAAGAATCCCAAAAGGATTGCAGGAGAACCCTGGCAGAGCAAGAAGGAATAAGCAGGATTGCAGGAGTATCTCTCCTAATGCACTGTAAAAGTTACCTGAAAGCCAGTTCTCAAAAGTACTGCAAACAACAGGCCACTGGCAGCACACTGAAAAGCCAAGCTCTGCACGGTCCAGCTGGCAAAAGCTGCCACAGGTTGTGTGGAGTACAAATGTGCTCTGCTAGATAGACCAGCCCACTGAAGACATGGGCTGCAGAATATCCAAAACAGGTTAAAAGTTGATTAAAGAAGAAATCAGAAAGGATTCCAGAAATTTAGCTTCTTGGGGAGCTTCTGTTTATTGTCATTGAAAGGGCTTGAAGGAGAGGATGGGTTGGACACTCGATGCTGACAGCAAGGGCACAAGTTGATCCCTGGAATTTAGGAATAAATCAAAATGAGACAGCATCTCTGCCCACAATGGTCATATGGGGAGGTTCACCATGAAGAAATAACCTTTGAGTTCATTAAAACATGACCAGTCAAAAGGATGTATGTGAAATTGTTGTAATGGCAGTAAAAACATGGTACTTCCTTGGGGAAAAGTTTTGCTTTCTTCCAGAGGTAGAAATTTAATTTTAACAAAGAGCATAAGAAATGGAGCTCATGTAGCACAAGATTTCCTCCCACCTTGTTTATCCCTCAGCCTCCAGCAGCCAGAGATCCAGGGAAGGGATCTCTGTTCAGGTGACAGTTGCACTGACCCACCATGTCTCAGCTACCTGTCCTGTACTAATCTCTGTAATTCATTTTCTCCAACCCATTTACACTTTAAATTTCAGTCTCCTGCAGAATTAAGCACAATGAAGTACAAATTATATGTGAAATCATTCTTCTTTGTTCATTCTAAATTTGATGCTTGATAATTCCATAACTCTCCAGTGAAAGACATTTTAAATACGTTAAGTAACCAAATGCTTTTCCATGTCACATAATGGGTTTTAATCACAAATATATTGAATAGTTCTTTAACTATGACTAGAGGTTGGAGCTAGAAACAATCAGCAAAAGAAATGTGCAAGAACTGTATTCCCCCTCACTTTCTGGCAAGAAATGCACAACTTATAGCAGGAGACATGAGACAAACCCAGAATTCTTGAGAAAGAAAGTATTACTTTTTACACTGTGTTAAATCTTCAGTGTTGTGTGTAATTTTAAAGGAACGTCTGTAAAAATGAGTAAAGTTGTTAAAACAAGAAGTGAGAACGTCCTGAGAGACAGAACCAGGGGAGCTAAAACTTGCAGGAAGCATAAGCACTGTTTGAAAATATTGATGCTGGAAACACAGACCAAATATATACCCCAGGTAAAGAAATTCTTCAAACAGAGAAGTCTGGCAGTCTAAGCAGCTGAGCAAGAGAAAGTGTGAGAAGTAAGACAACATCCTCAAACCCAGAAACTGTCTGTCCAAATGAGGAAGCAAAAATGGATTTCAAGTTCTGGTGGCTAAAATATAAGAACTCCAAAAGGTGGGGACCTGAAGAACAGTTGCACCAGGCAGGGAACTCAATAAAGACTTATTCTGCACATATGAGAAGCCAGATGTGTGCCAGATAACTGATGGACAGATGCAGCACAAATAAACCCACATGACTATTGCAAAAAAATTAGGGGTCTTGTCATACGTGATCATTGCAGGGAAGTTTGGGAAGGTTCTTACACTGGAAACCTTCTTTACAAGGTTGGTAGAAGGGATTATAGACTGGACTGACCCAACCATTCTAGGGGAAGGTCGACATGAAACTAAACACGGGCTGGAGTCTCCCTTTTAAAGCTTCACAGGTACCCAAAATTTAGAAGGCAGCTAGCATAATATAACTTTAGAAAAAGGATGCAAAGAAATAATTCAGGAGTTACAGAGTACTCCAGATTAGCAAAACTGACATCAGCAGGTCAGTAAAAACTATACTGAAGCATATCCCTCTCACCAAAGATACAATTACTGAACACTTTGAACAATCTGATAGATTGAGGCTTTAGAGAAGGAAATCCAGGCTTCATAAATGCACTGGAATACTCTGGAAGGGTCAACAGCTATGCAGACGGGAAAATGCTGTTGATGCGGTTTATTCAGATATCAGTGGGGTGTCTCAATGCAGATCTCCGAGCAGATAAGCTGTCAGGGGATAGGAGAAACTTCTTGCAAGAACAAAGAAGTGGTTAAAAGACAGAAAACAGCACGGAATAAATGGTAAATCCATTTAATATCCAGTGTTAAGGTCACCAAGAAAGCACTTTGCCATAGCCTGAAGGCTTTGTGTTGGTGAGATCCTTCTCCTCACCTCAGGATATGGCACCAGGGAGGGTGACAGTTATGATCAAAATTAAAAAACAGTGACATTATGAGGAATTACTGAATCAACTGCAACTTTGCAGCCTAGAAAGGAAAACTGAGGGGGGCAGAATAAAGCTCTGAGTGGAGCAGGGAATGTGGTCACTGTCCCTTCTAAGGCAAGGATGAGGTGACAGGACCATGAGGGTTGGTAGCAAGGATCCACTTCAGAGCACTTCATCCAGCTTTTTTCCATAGGACACAGTGGCCATTAACAAGAATTCAGGAAACAACTAGATAAATACTGGTCATAAAATTCATCCCAGACCACTAAAGGCACCATATAAGTGTCAGAAAATGCCTGCACACACCTCATAGAACGCTAGGGAAGTACCCACAGTATTATAATTACATTATTGCTAAATTCATTCCTCCCTAGACATGGTCTGCAGGGAGGGGGCACTGCATGAGCTGCATTTTTGGTCTGACCCCATACAGCTGTTCTTAGGGTCGATCAATGCAGCAGAGCAGCAGCAAACAGCAGCTCATAGGCATAAATGCAAAATGCATGGACAGTGAAGCAATCACTGAGACAGACAGGAACTCCCTTAGGCTTAAGTCATGGCAAAAAAACAAGGAAAAGTGCATGTAAAATACTGCCTAATTCCAACAACTGCATGTTCACCTAAGCAACCCAGTCATCTAGTAGTACATCAGACTCATAGTAATAAAGACAACCTCTGACTTGAGAGGAATAAAATTAGCAGAGAATTAACCACAAGATGTCCAGGGAACACACAGTTTTGAAAGCTGCATCAAAAATACACAGAGGAAACACTCTCTGTGATCTTCCTGGGCTGAACTCTGTGGAATAAACAGAGCCCCTGTCTTCCTTTATCTTGCTGTAAGTGATGGACCTTTTATTATCACTGCATACAACAGTCATCTCTTCCTTGTGGGATCAGAACAGCTAGTTAAACTAAAGTTCACATCCCAAGGTTTAAATGCCATACATCAATCTGCCTTTGCATCCCTGTAGCTAGAATAGCCGAAGCCCTCGCAATTTCTCATGCATTTATCCTTACAGCACCCTCATGGGATTAGGCAGTGCTGCCACACATATGAAATACATGGGAGTTAGGGGCAAGGAAGGTCACAAAGAAGATTAACCCCAGGTCTCCCCAGGCAATCACCCATTACTGAGCTGGGAGACTTCTCACATGCTGCCAGATCACACACAGCCTCCACTCCCTGCACCTTTTGTTTTAGCCCTCCTTCTGTATCACAGGCTGCTGTCTCCCCACTTTTATCATCTATGATAGGACTAAAGCTCAGTTCTTCCCCAGAAAAGATTCACCAGAAGCTGGCATCATTTCCCCCCATCTTGCCATGAAAATTTAAAATTGCAGAAGTGTTTTTTGTTTTCTACATCACATGCTGCTAAAGCTGCAGTAAACAAGCAGAATCATCAATCCAGTGAGTCGAGCAGTAAGCTTGTTTATTGGGCCCCCATGTGTAACACTGAACTTATTTTCCAAACTTTAGCAGGGTAAATACCCTTTGGTTGAGTTGCCATCACAGTCTTTATAAAGAAGGAAACCTTTTCTCTTTGTTGACAAAAGCCTCAGAGTGGCACACACGAATGTTAGCAGGTGTTCATATTTAACTTGTCTTTGTGGTTTTTTTAAGCCTGAGATGCATATAGTGATTGAGAATTACTGTTTATTCATTTCTGTGTAATAGGAGAAGCAGCATTTCATCTGTCTCATCCATATTTAATAGCTCCAGGCACAACAACCATGAAAGCTCTATTTTTCTCCCACTAGGGAAAATATTATTATTATTACTACTACCATGACTACATCTATATTCTGAAATTATTCATCCCTGGCTTTCTATATTATTTCCATGTTATCCATGGGCCAGGTCCTTCCCTTGTACTTATCTGAGTTACTGTGCTGATGAAACTATACTGATTTATGCTATGCTGAGTCACATCAGCAGAGGACAGAGTCAATTCAAAGCTTTTCAAAGCTTCTTGGCAATATAAATCAGACTGAATTTTGCTGCCCTAAGTATGGGAAGGAACTCTTAGAAAGCTACCAGTTTGCTGCTCCTGCTTTTACCAGGAATGTTGTTTAGGGAGGTTCACTCCTCTCCCCCAGGTTGAGCTCTACCATGTCCATTTTCACACTTACCCATCTTGGCACACACACAGGGTGAAAGGTGGGGCAGGGAGGGTCTCTGCAGCTTTTCTGTATGTCACCCATGCCTAGAGAACACCTCTGCTCCCAAAATGGCCATTAAATATGAAGGATAGCAGCTAATTTCCCCCCAGCATAGTAGGGCACCTCAGGGTCTATTCTGACAGGTCCAGCACAGCCCAGGCTGTGCATTGCCCTGGTTAATCCCAATTCCAAGACAGTATGCGGCTCCAATAAACTAGAGGCATCCCTCCAAGCATCATCCAATAAATCACAACAGCCTGGACTAATAAATGGTCCAGAGTGTCAGTTAAGCAGAAGCAGAGGAGGTATAATCACGCAAGCAGTCTTTTCCCTTCCTGGTGATAGAAGAGGACCTCAACAAACTCCAAGGAAACCTTTTCTTCCTCACCTGACTCTGGACAGCCTCCAGCACACCTAGCAACCATGCAGTGCCAATTCCAACCACAGAAGCAGTTAAGACATGGGGGTTTTCCGGGTATTTGTTGCTGGGAAAAATGTTCCCTGATAGCATGCCATTAAAATGTTAATCATAAAGCTGCTGAGGGGCCCTTCTCCAGGAGGTCACTTGTCCAAACACAGACAGTGTCAGCAGTCCCTGGCACTTACCACAAGTTGTTTACCCAACACGAAACAAATTTCCTCGATTCAACCCAGTCACATGCTGAAACTGTCAAGCAGGAGCTGACATAGATCTCTCACGAAGAGCAGCTCTGCCAGGGAGCTGCAAACACATGGGCAGCTTCACATAGGGGGTTTGCCCTTCCCAAGGCAGGAGTGCTGAGTGCTGATAGCACAAGGGTGACACTGGAGCAGGCACCAGTAGGATGCTTGATGCATTCAGAATCGCTTGTTTAGTCTTAACTCCAATTCAGGAAAGGAAAAAACTCACCCACTATCCCCCACAATTTTTTTTCAGCCTTATTTGCCTAAAGAAGCTAAAAAATCCCATGTTAAACACATTCAGGGGCTGAAAGTTATGATGAAAGCAGCAGCAATGCAGAGGATATAGATATATATATATATATATAGCTCATACATATACACACACCTATATATACACACACACATAAAAAGAGACACATTTTTTTTCCTATTACTTGTGATTTGGAGTTAGAACAACGTTGGGGGTGGAACACTGGTTATCCCCTTTCCCCTGCATGTGTACTTCTCATTAGGGCCAATTAGGATGATAATCACATCTGAAAGGAGGCTACAAGCCAACTCATGTGATCAAAGCAGAAGTAAACACAACTCTAGAGAGCTTAGGGAGCATATGGTTTCCTCTCCCAAGTTCTCCAGGCTCATATCTGGATTTTTTCTACCTGAAAGCTCAGTCCTGTGCAACATTATTTGGGAGAGCATCTCATCTCACCTGGGGGGAGATGAGGTGGTACCAAGGGTCTTCAGGGACCCACAAACCTGTAACAGGCCTCAGCATGTAGGAGAAGAGAAATTAATTGCTCTTTACAGTGTTTTTTCCATACCTAGTGCAAGGCATTACAATTTCCACATTAAGAATCAATATGTTGCTCAGGGTGAAGTTAAAGAAAAAATCCATCTGAGTTCAGTGAAAGCAGACCCTGCACTTGGCTCTCAAATGCCTTTTCCATCCTCCCTCTCCAGGGTAAAGTGGTGAGTACAGTTTTAATGGGAAAGTCTGGGTGAGTTTTCTGCACATTGGTACTGCCTCCCATCTCTAATATCTGCAATGCCTTCCCCATCCCAGCAGCCTCCCAGGTGACTCCGTGCAATTACATTCCTAATTGTGCCACAGTGGTGCTCTCTGGGATGTTACACCGCTGTTTAATTTATAAATGTCAATTTGGAAGCACAATACAATGAGAAATTACTTGCATCAGACACAGAGCAGTTCCCACTTATGAATAGGTAAGAAGGCAACAAAAATAATTAAGTACTTAACAAAGAGAGAAGATGAGGGAATGCAGGCATCCCTTTAGTGCAGCCCTTCCAAATTTTACACATGCTCAATTTTGAGCTGTTTAAATGAAAGGGCATAAGTAGCCAAGTGCCAGGTTTAATATTGGACATGACATTGCACAGTCTGTGCCTGTTTGGGAGCCTATTTCATATTTAAATCTCAATTAAACAGTAGGACTGCCTTGACATTTAAAAATCCAAACAAAACACTTCAAGTGCAGCTCTGCAAAAAGCATCTGTAAAAGCATCTTCTTATTCCACTGACCTGTTCATTCTTTGCATCCTGAATAACATCTTCAGGATGAGAAAAATAAAAAAAAACTAAATAAATTGGGATGTGTTGATTTTTACCACCATTCTCTTTGAATAGTCAGTCTAACTAAGCAAGAGTGTATTTGGTCCTTCTTGTATTTCATCAGCAGAGCACCTGCAGAGATATCTGAGCTAGTTTTGAATTAGGAAAAAAATTGTTGTGCGGGGGAAAAATCACCTCATACCAAGCTCTGAATTGCCAACAATGATGCTTTCAGACTATCTTGTCCTTTTATACAGTTGATCCCAAGTGACATAAAAACACAAGAAGAGGGCAGATGCCAGAAGCAGCAGCTGGGGAAGTGGGAAAGGAGGAGCTGCATGGATCATCCTTGGTTCAGACCATGGACACAAATAAACAAGATTTTCCCCTCAGCCATCCCAGTCTGCCAAGGGCAAAGTCACAGCAGCTGGGTCAAGGAATCACCTTCTCCTGGGCTGACACTGCTCCTCCTGTATCAGCCCTGAGGCAGCACAGGGACAATGTGAAGAACACCAGGGAAAAGCTCCAGGCATGAGGCAGAGTGTTTTAGGTCCCAAGATCTTCTCTGACTCCAAGATTATGGATATTACTGCAGCATGGATAGCTTTCTACTCCCCTGGGCTGGGCTGGAGCACCCCATGCTGCCTGCACAGACCCATTGTGTTCCAGCAGGGGCTCCAAGGGAGCTTTAACAAACATCCCCACATTTAAACTTTCCTGCTGTCTGCTTCCCAGTGGCATCACATCAAATATTCTGGTGGCTGCCAGCCCAGCTCTGCATGCCCAGCTCGAGGCTCCCTACACCACAGCCAGGCTTGGAAACAGCCTCCTGAGATGCTTTTGCTTGTCAGCCACAGAAATCTCAGCCTGGGTTTCTCATCATTCAACTGCACAAGCTCAACCATAAAGAAGCTCATACTCTGCAGGTTTCCAGCCCTTCTTTTTTCATGCTTATCTCTAAATGCTTCATGCAATGACCAACTCTGCAAAGGGTTTGTCCTCTTGCCTGAATGGAGATCACCTCAACATGCACTCGCCCTGCAAGGAGCACTGTGGTGCTTACAACACACACAGCCACAGAAGTTAAACTGAGCACGAGAGACAAAGTGGGGTCAGTGCTTTCTCTTTTGTCTGCCTATTGTGGAAATTACAGACCCCTTCAACCACCTGTCTGTGTGTAGAAAGAGAAGACCCAGCACACTGGGTCAGACCAAAGGACAGTTCCAGCAAAATGCCTCCAGCTTGTAACAAATGCCTGTATGAAAAGCATTTTAAAAAGAGAAAGTATGGAGGTATTCCCAATTCACTCTCTTGATCTCTCAGGATCAACAATTCAAAGGCTTCCTGGGTGCACTGGGACCATTGTGTACCCACCCAAGCAATGGCCCCTTACACACAGATAAGACATTTTCTTATACACTCAACTTGGCAGGGGTTTCCATGTCCTGCCAGCTCTCAGACAAGCAACACACTGCAGCTCTGCAGGGAAAAGCCAAAGAAGTGCCTCAGCTGGTGCCAGCTGCGTGCCATTGATGCTAATGGACTTGTTCTGCTTTATACCAGCTGATGATCTCCCTATTTTCCCTTTCTGCCTTCTCAACAGATTTTCTAGTGCTCAATATATAAAATATCCATCAAAAAGGTGGATCTAGTCCAGCAAGTGCTGTGACACTGGTTTATATCTGTTACAGGAAGGTGTAAGAGCACTGCCATAGGGCTGTAACAGAGTACACCAGCCCCGGGAAAGCTTTGTGCTAACTCTCATTACTTAAATATTGGCTTATTCCTTCAAGATGGGGTTTTCTATACTTTGAAATCCCTTGGGTTGTTCTCATCCCTGGCAATGTAATGCCTGACATTATGCCAGGGGAAAAAGTGTGGGACACGCTATAGCACTTCATCCCCCTGAACATAGTTGGTCCCACTAGGGACACTGCTTCTCCATCCTGCTTTAAAGAAAGCACCTGCAATTATTCCCAGAAAAAGCCAAGTTCATTTAAAATCACTGGTAATGTCAACAAGCTCTATTCCACCCATGCTTTCTAACAAATCAGTGACCTCAGTGAAAGACAAAGGGAAGATCTGAGCTTATTTGGAGACATGGCTCCAAATTTCTGCTTCCATCAGCTCATTACTCAAGAAGACTTTAGCCTCTGTGTGCCTCCTGCTCACAAGTCCTGGAGTCATCAGTGGGTGCAAACCATGTGAGGGTCTTCCCCAAACTGAAGTGCTGATGACATCCCTGACTGGCAGGAGGGCTTCAGCACCACCACCACCCCCACAGCGAGTCACTGCCTTGGCTGAGCCCATTTCAAGTCTTTCCAGGCTCTGTTTGTGTGCAAGCTGTGCTAACATGCTCAGTGGAGAGCATGTCCTCCACTGCAGAGTGAGCCACAGAAACACTGTCACAGAAAAGCAGTTTTCTCATTTCCTTATGACCATAATGATGCTCTGATGCAAAATGTCAGCAGGAGAACTATTAAGTATTTAGGGTGGGAATTTCCAGCATCAACCAAAAATACTTCCATGTTGGCAGGACTCACAGGATCAGGCAGCATCTGACAGCCCTATAAACCTTTCCCAGAGTGCAACACAACAAAAAAACCAAGGGGTTTTCCCTGAATCAAAGATTCAGAGCAAAGTTTCTACCTTTGTCAGCTGATGGGATCAAGTTCCCACACTGATCCATGCTTGGCAAGAGGAGAGAAAAGGCTTCTTATTTTTTCCACCCTCTTTCTGTGTCTGATTAGAGATGGGCCCAGGAGACAGAGATTTGCTGGTAAAAACCTCCCCTTTGATCAGTTTAGTGAATTCTGAGAATCTACAGTTAAAACCTCTAAATCTGGTACATCCCAATTAGAGATAATCCTAAAATGTAAGGTTGCATGAAGATGTGAGCTTTTTCTGATGCCTGGAAGGGAAGAAGGGGGGATTTCTTGCTTTATTACCAATGCTTATCCTGTCATATTTCATACCAACAACTGAAGTCATGTGCTGTTTGCCCTTCCCATTTTTTATGAAGAAGTAGAAAGGACGCATTTAGAACAGAAAAGAAACCCAAGTAGAACATGGGTCAAATGAAGTTTGGTGCCTATTTTTCCCACAGGAAAATTTGCCAAAGAAAAATAAAAGTAAATCCAAGAGGCAAGTACAATGCTCTACATGATGAAATTTTTTTCCAGCTACTTTCAAGGCATAATTTCATTGTGCAAAATGAGAACGAGAGATAATATGTTTCTCTTTGCTCCATAAGTCTGTCACTAAAGAAATTTTCAGCTGGTTTATTAATTTTCAGGCTCTCTGCCCTGATCTTTCTTTCTCCCTTTTATTACCTGTGTTGAGGCTGCAGTGTCACTCACTCACTGCTGAGCTGCAAAGTTGACTCACTACAGCTCCTTTTTTATTTCTCACTGATCTCATTGAATTATTGAAAGGGTACTGTCAAGTTGAAAAGAATATATCTTCAAAAATAAAATAAATTTTCTTTCCTGAGTTCCAAATGGCACCTTAAACCATATATTTAAGGACCAAAAAAAGTAAGAATTTGCAGGGGACTAATTTTCTTAGCATTAATAATGCCTGTGGTTTTCTTTTTGCACATTTCAGTCCAGACAACATAAGCTCACCATCAATTTCTAGACAACTTCACTCTTAGCTTCTCCTATACTTGCAGTAATGATATTACCAAGTGTCTTAAGTTTGTCCTCAGCCTTTGGGTACTTGTGGGCTTTTTTCGTAAAGTCTGAGTTTGTAAAGACATGAGTAATGCTGTGGCTCAGCTCTAATTTTTATTTTGTTTTATTTTGGTATCTGTTAGCCTTTAGGCTTACAGGGAACAGTTTGGCTGCCTGGCTCAAGTACACCCTAAAGGCTCAAAACCAAGAACCCAACTGAAATTTTTATATAATCTCATTATTTTTAGAGAGATTTTTACGATTCCAGGAAGACTGGATGATTTCTTGGGTTTTAACTCTGAGACTTGGCTTCTCTACAGTTTTAGATATAGCATCTGAATTTCTTTTATGCTGCAGGTCCTTATAACCAACATGTAAGTACAAAATGTCCAGAGCTCAAGACTTGTTTCTTTTTCCTTCCCTTTTCACCTGGGGGCCCCACAGGCCCAGGCTGTTGAGAAACCACAGCACTGCAGATGATGCTGATTAAATCCCTCTACTCTTCTATCCCTTTGGACCACAACCCTAGTCAAAGTGTGCCCATTACCAGAGCCAGGAACCTTCTAGAAACACTATTATATTAAAGAAAAAGGCAAAATCCACATTGATTTTAGGACCATAGTTTCTCAGTAATTATGGTATAAAAAGAGCAAAACCACAGTGCTGGTACTCAATCCTTAATCAGTATTTGAAGAGTGTGCTGAAATTCTGGGTTTCTAGAATAAGGGTGTGAGTTTGTCACAAACATTGAACACGTTGGTGACAACAATTAGAAAGATATTGAGCATTAACAAAAAAGACATTCATAAAAGCTAACATGAATTGGTCAGGAATCCTTATATAAAACTCTTACAAGAAACTGTGCAATTAAAATACAGAACCTGAGATGAATTGAAATGGGAAAAAAAACCCCAAGATCCTCCCCGCCCTGAGTCCACACTTCTTTCTTTGTTAGAAGTTCTTTTGGAACCTTGTTATAAAATCCAGCAGTGCATCATCTCTCCAACAAAGACTTTTCTCACAAGACTCCAGGAATAAAAAAAAAATACAGTTCAATCAACCTACCTCTAGGGCATATTTACACAAAGGTTTTTATTGCCTTTCAACTTGATATATTGTTTTCAATACCTAACTGAAAGGTAAAGGTATTAAAATATACATTGCAGTGCAGTTTATTCCAGAAGAGCTCCACAGTGCATCCTGAGCAATGCCTGTGAAGACATCCAATTACTGCTTGTTCCAAATCTGACCCCAGCTGTGTAACCAGGGCTAAAACTTCTGACATGCAGGACAGGAGTTATTTTCTTCATTTTTACTGCAAACCTGAGGCAGGAGAGAACACTTCAAAAATAGTTTAGTTTACTTTGATTTGAGAAACTTTAGGCCACACTAATTAAATCACTTATGTGAGTTGTGGGTATGTGAAATTTATGAAGGTGATTGCAGACAGAAAAAAAATAAACTGCACTGTTTTCAATAGTATAGGTATAGGTATAGGTTGGGCCAGGCTACATGTCACATCTTTTGAGAATTATTCAGATACAGTAAAAGCCTTTCAAGATCTTGTTTTACCTACTAATAGTAGGAGCTTTAAAGGGATAAAACTATTCTCCTAAAGATTTTAATTTCAAAAAATCAAGTGAGAACTGATTGAATGAATCAGTGGGAACCTGAGGCCAGCTTTACCATGTTCCCCTCCACAAGCAGAGACACAGATCCACCAAGGCTGTCCCACAAAACTCAACTCAGGTTCTGCCATGGCAACACACCCTCAGTGGGCATTGGTCATACTTGGAGGGCTCACCCAAAACCAGAGCTCAAGCCCCTCAGGCCTCCTACAAACACAGAGTTTCTCCATGAGATGCTTAAAATCTCAACAGTATGACAAAAAGGGTGAAGATGCACAGTGAGGTTGTTTCTCCCAGGAGGTTCACAGAGCAAACTCCAGATGTGACTGTTACTGAATTAAGACAATTAATCCCTGGCATGAATGTGATGTGATTGCTGGGTGTGGGAAATGTTCTGCTTCTCTGAATCAGGAGGTAGCAGCTTTCCAGAAAGGCCCCAGAAAATGCATCTGTCCTCTCAGGTGCACAGACTAGACTGGCATGGACAGAATGATCTTCCCCTCAAGAATTGTAAAGGCTGCACGGTCAAAACATCAATTGAATTTGATTTTTTGCCCAGTTGTTATATCTTGTTAATGTATATGTTAATATGCACTTGGTCCACTTGATGCTATCACTGATTGCAATTAGATGTTCCTAATCCAGACTTCAGCATAACACAAATGGTACCATTTGTTTAAAAATGCCCTCTCGAGAATGAACGTACATCTCTTCTCGAGCTGTCTCCCTTCATAACCCTCCACATCCTGTCCCCAGCTCTCATTATGTCTGTCCCTCTCATTTTAATTGCACCTACTGTACAATAAGGACCTTCCAAATAGGATTTTTTGTAGAGCAGAACATGTAGTCACTCACAAATGGCAGAGAAAAATATTCAAACATTAAACATTTTTTAAATGGGTAGGCATCCAAAATAAAATTATTCTTTGGAGAATGACTGGCTACCAACTGGATAAATCCTGTCACTGTTCAAGTCAATAAAACAAATTTCTTGACAGGTGTTAGGCAATATTTAGCAAAGTTACAAGGGTGTCACTATAGCTAATGTTATTAAAAGCTTTGATTAGTTATAAGAACAGACTCATAGGTCTAAATCAAAGCTGCTCACTGAAGCTGGGGAGATAATTGATGTTCACAATCAGAAAAACAGTCTTTAACTCCAAGAAAACTTCACATAAGGAAGAGGACACATACACTAGAAAGTAAGATAATATATGTGACTTTTTAGATGCTTTCTGGTCCATCTTAATTTGTAACCCCATGTGAGCAGAGACCTTTGGTGAATGCTCAGGCTGCAAAGAGATGGCAGGAATGCTGCTCACCCAGGTGACAGCAGCTGGTGTGAGCATGCAGTCCTGCCTCATTGCACTTGGGGCATAAATCACTTCTGCTTTAATGCATTTACTCTGAACAAGGAACTGTGTTCTCTGGGTGCTGTGGCAGCAGAAATTACACAGCACATAATGAGAGAAAACAATAACAATAAAGAAATACATATGAAATAGGCACCTCCTGAACCACTGGCAGCACAGAGGACACTGTGCAGCATTTAGATGAGGTTGATTCTCACTGCTGTATTTATGAGTGAACATTATTTCTTCCTTTGCAGACATTTGCATTTCACCCCTTGGAGAATCTCCTTGAAACACAGAAACACAGTCTCATTCCCCACCCTTCCCAGGAAAAGCCCCTGCTGTGAATGTGCACAGTGGCTAAAATATCAAACCAGCTATGGGTTTGCCCTGACCCAAGGCTGGTGCTCAAAGGGATTATCCTTGTTCAGCTGCTGATCCATCCTTTCCTGCCCCACAGCCTGCACTTTGGAGCAAAGAAAGCAAATCCATAAGCAAGGAAAGCAAACCCATAAGGAAGAAGGAGTTACACTGGCTTGTATTCTCAGAAATGTGAGTCCTCCTGTGGAGCTGGCAATCCCTCCAAGACCCATTTCCCAGAGCACAGCCACTGTGACCCTCCTATGGGGACAGCTGCAAGACAGGGCTTCATTTGAGTCTGGAAAAGGGCAACAGAGCTGGGCAAGAGTCTGGAGCATAAGTCCTGTGAGGAGAAGCTGAGGGAGCTGGGTTTGTTTATCCTGGAGAAAAGGAGGCTCAGGGGTGACCTTAAAACTCTCTACAAATCCCTGGCAGGAGGGTATAGCCAGGTGGGGCTAGGCTCTGCTCCTGGCTAACCAGCCACAGGATGAGAGGACATGGCCTCAAGCTGTTCCAGGGAAGATTTAAGCTGGATATGAGTAAGAATTTGTTCACAGAAATTCCAGACCGTGGAACAGGCTACCCAGGGAGGTGGTGGAGTCACCTCCCCTGGAGGAGTTCAAGGAAAGCCTGGATGTGGCACTCAGTGCCATGGTCTGGTTGACAAGGTGGTGATCAGATTTGAAGGTCTCAGAGGTCTTTTCCAACTAATTGATTCTGTCATTCTGTGATCTAAAGCTCACTGGAAGGTACAACCCACGTGCTGGGTCACTGAGCTACACAGCCATACAACAGCTGAGGGATGAATTTGGCTTGAGTTAATTTTGTAAGCCATTTTTAGAGTAAATAAGTTCCATTAAACCTCATGCAAAAATCATTCAACCAAAGGCAAATTCACATCAGTGTACTTGCTTATCCTTAATTACATTATTCCCATCTTTCTGTAAAGATGCATTGCTCTCAAATACAGAGGGATAAACATGATGATGTAATATTAATTTGTAGTGAGCAATATAATTAGTTACTTCTCAGTAAATGTGAAAAGATTAGGAAAATCACATTGGTTTGTTCAGTTGGCAGGTGGAAACTACTGCTTCCTTTTACATCTCTGAAAAATTACAGCAGGTAGCACAGCTTCCTAAACCCATTTGCCTTGATTCAAATAGACAGATTAAATAATTAACCAGAATTAGAAATAACATCTAATATGAGCAGAGTAAAGAACTACAGGTGTTCACTGCAGGCTGTGTCTGCTCTGATTTTAAGATGCCCATATATCCAAAATCCAAATTCACATGTGAGAGTGCATATAGTGTATCTTGGGGAAATTTCTGGGAGACATATCTTTAGAACAAAGAATCCTCTGTTATTCCTTGCACACCTCTGAAAAATGCTCAGCAAGTCCTCCTGGTCTAATCTTTGTTTAGATGAATAAAGAGCTCTATTAACTTCTAAAGGAAATTTTTGAATTCTTTTTGGAATCATTCTTAGTAGACTCAGGCATGTTTTGTAGGCCAGATCCCCCAAACAGGACACAAGATACAGGTAATATCACCCTCCTGCTCCTATTCTTACTTTTTCCTGCCTTAACTTCAGGAAGGTCTCAGGACCAGACCAAGTGCTCAGACAAGGTTTACATGCCCCTCACAGCACTGATGAGAGGCAGCAACACCTTTCTGCTGTCTCAGACCTTTTTTGGCAGATGTAAAAATCCATTTTCTCTGCTGTCTTAATCCTTTGTCCCTCTGTAGAGGCCTCCTAAAGAGAAGGCAATGTGTCCTCCTGGAGATGGTAGCTTTGCCCTGTGGACATTCCCATCCTGAAATAAATTCAGTGAACAACTGTGATACAGTGATGACTTCTCTAGTCACACAATGCTAAATGTAAATTGATATCCTACAACAAGACTGCCATGGAGACCAGTAATTTAGAAGAATTCAAAGCCATATGCCAAAGGCAAAGGGAAAACAATGCATTTAAGTATTTGGTCAAGCTGAAATCAAGTCTGTTCACTCTGTCTTCATCTCCAGTATTACACAACCTTATAATTGAAAAATAAAAGGTGCTAGGAACAGACACATTTGGAATAAAATTGATTCTGTTGTTCTTCCATCCACTGTACAGAATCAGTGCAATCAAACAATCAACTGTAAGTCCAGAAAAAATTTAAAACCATCAGTATAATAAGATGATTTCAGCAGATCACTCAAATCAAATCAGCAGAACAGAGAAATATTTGTACAGGATATTTACCCTCAAAACCTTTTTTTTTTTTTTTTTTTAAAGGATAGTAAGAGCAATACTCCCAGTAAAAAAGACTTCTTGTGTCACATTTCATGGAAGTCTAATTTCAGAAGCCACTCTTCTCTTAATATAACTTGAAATGCCCGAAATTGAGGCTCTTCCTTCACCATAAGAGCAGAATGACATTTTTTAAATTCATTATTTATAATGTGTGTGTATGTGTGATATGATATATATGAGTCTATAGCAGCAGGGCTAGTGCTTGCCAAATGCAGTCATATTCACATCTCCTCTACTTGATTACAACGAAAAATTTACTGCATCTTACTTCACAGAGGAGTCGTAACTGCCTGGATCTATTAAAAACTATGTATACTTTAATAACTGAAACTCAATCACCTCCAAATCCCAAATGGATAAATGTAAAAGATAAACATGAACATCATCAAATAGAATCTCTCTTTGCCCATCTGACAATATGCCCAATGCCAACAGGTGGTGAGGGATTGCAGCATGATTCATATCTTGGCACCTCCTCTCTTCTAAACCCTAGAAAAGAGCCCAAATGATGCTCACCCTATGCAGACACCAGCACTGATGCAGAGGGAAACCAACTTTTTTTCACCCCTGCCTCAGTTCTTCTATCTGAAACATAGGACACCCAGCAAAGGCTGTCTTGTCTGGAGTCAAACAGAAATGGAGACTTGTACTGGTTTTGGTTGGGACAGAGTTAATTTTATTCAGAGTATTGTATGTGGAGCTGTGTTTTGGATTTGTGTTAGAAACAGCACTGATGACACAGGGATTTAATTATTGCTGGGCAGGGCTTACACAAGGTCAAGGCCTTTTCTGCTCCTCACCCCACCCCACCAAGGAGGAGCCTGGAACTGCACAAGAAGTTGGGAAGGGTGACAGCCAGGACAGCTGACCCCAGCTGACCCAAGGGATATCCCAGACCATACAGAGTAATGTTCAGTTCATAAATCTGGGGGAAGAAGGAAGAAAGGGGGCCATCTGGAATGATGGTCTTCCCAAGTCACTGTTCCATGTGATGGAGCCCTGTTCTCTTGGGGATGGCTGAACACCCGACCATGGGAGCAGTGAATGAATTCTTTGTTTTGTTTTGCTTCTGTGTGTGACTTTTGCTTTACCCATTGCTTTATCTCAACTTGAGAGTTTTCTCACTATTTCTCTTCTAATTTTCCCCCCATTACACTGGGGGAAGATGAGCTGCATGGAGCTGGGTTCTCAGCAGAGTCCTTTCTCATGCCCAACATGGGGCTCAAAGAGTTCAAGATAACAACAGATTTGATTGAAACATGCTAGATCGAATTTATAGCTGTTACTGCTGATTAGTTATTAATTGGCAGACTCCTGTGCTTGCCATGGGGCTTGCTTCCCCCACTGGATATTCGAGTCTAGTGCTCGTTAGTGACTGCTTTTTGCTTTCACTGTGTGCTGTCCAGTGGCTTGTCATCATACTCTGCTGTGCCTGGGAACATTCTGATAACAGCAACAGCGATGCAGCTGGGCTGGCAGGTGGCCAGGGCAGCACTGCTGCTGCTTCTGAGCTGGACAGGCTGGGACCCCAGAGTGAACTCCAGTCAATGTGACCTGTGGATGAGCACACACAGGAGCAGGACACCCCAAAGTGTTCATAGCCATGGACGTGTCCACACCAGAGCAGGTCCATCTCAGTTGTGCAAGTGCCAGTTGTGGCCCATGGGGAACAGGAGCACCCTAAGGTGACTGTGTCTGTGGGTAAGCGTGCACCACAGCAGGTACACCCCTGGGAGAGGCTGTGGCTCATAGATAAGGTTCCATGTAGAGTAGATACACCCTCAGGGATATCAGTGTGTGGATAAAGGCAAGCCAGAGCAGGAGCAAAGGTAAGAGTTCATTGCAGTGTCAAACCCTGGCTCAAACGCACCAGGGTTGGAGGTTGTAATGGAAATACCTTTAAATTGCTGTAAGCCATGATTTGAGTTGTTAAAGGGATTACTGTAGCCTTGGAGAAGACTTACAAGAATCAACCTGACCTGAGCTGGCTTTGGTGCCCAAAAGTTCCACACAACACACCACCTCTCTTGTCTCAAGAGAACACCATGCCAGATGGAGCCCAAAGTCATGAACCAAATGAACTCAACAGACATTTGATGGACATTTTTTGCACATTTTATGGGAATTCTATGGACATTCTACAGGGGTGGCCCATAGACTAGAAAAATGACACTTGTGTTTTATGTCAAAAGATAGGAAGGGGGTGGTGGTTAAAGAGATTGAATTGGATAGGGTGGTACCTGAGCCTGATTTAAATGGTACGGAATAAGGGATGGAGAATCTGCTGTTCCTCCCCTGGAAAGTGGTGAATTAATTCCTTCTTTGGCTTTCCTCACATGCTCAGCTTTATTTTACCTGTGGAACTGTCTTTAGCTCAATCCACAATTTTTCCCACTTTTACTCTTTCAAATTGCCTCCCCCATCCTATTGCAGGGCATGTGAGAATGGTTGCGTGGGGATCAGCTGCCAGCAGGATTAAACCACAACAAAACTATTATTACTCTTCACTCACTTCAAGTACTCTCTTCTCCTCATCATTCATCTTCATCATTTACCCTGTTTTGGACTGAGTGCTTTTGTTAAAGGGTTGACTATAGGATAATTTGAAACAAGCATATTAATCTCACATTATGCCTAATTTCATTATCTTCAGATGTGTCCTCTAAGTATGATTTACATTTTGAAAGATGTCTAAGACTCTTTTCTATCATCTCCTTTAATGAGATCCAATCTCTGAGGCCTTTTTCTCCTTCTGATTCTTCATTCTCTGTGAATTTTCTTTCTCTTGGATATACTGAATTTCTATGAAACCTCCCTGAGAATCTTTGACACTGACAGTAGGATGGCACTAAATCAATGAAACACTAAATAAAATAACCATAATTAATAGTACTTTCATTCCCTATTTTTTTCCTTAAATCTCAAAGTGTTTTACATTTAACTGATGGAAAAAACAGAGTCAGAGATGGACCAAACATCCCATATTAAATCCCAAATATCGTAGGGACAGTGAGTCCCATTAGGAGAGAAGACAGGTTCCTGCCTGAGGTGATGGGGCTGCTCAATAAAAATAGTAATGGACACCAACTTTACCTTTTTAGCCTCCAACTTTCTCAGCACATTATTTCTTTAAGCCATTCAATAACTGCTAATAGGTGACAGACTCATCAAACCACTGAGATTATGTAACTTCCAAACCTGTCAGATTAAAGTATTGTTCTTCCCACAACCCTATTACTTTTAGTAACTACTTCCAAACCAGCTGCCTATGTGGGAGCAATCGAGGACTCACTTCAGTCAAACAACTCTTCCAATACACTCCTTCAGAAGTATTAAAGCCAGCAAGGCCTATTGGGTGACCATTTTCTGATTTGTGTGACCCTGGCTGGATTTATCACAGTGTTCAGAGAAATTCACAGGTAAGATTCAGAACATATCAGGTCTCAAACATTTCCAGCAAAAGGCCAAAAGGAGAAAACATTCACATTATGGCACAGAAATTCCAAACCTCAACGTCACTGAGCACACTGAGTTTCCTCCACACCCTGTATAGATGGCATGAATGACAAAGTGGGATTAATAACTGGGAATGCCACCGGCATCCACAAAGGCAACGCGACACCAAAGAAGCACAAGGCAGATGCTGACAGCTCTGAAAGGAACAGCTCTATTTCACAACCCTTATCTCACTGTAATTAATTTTGAAGCAAGCTATCTTTCCCTGTGACACTTCCGCACAACTCCCAGCTCAGAGAATGCAACCCTGGGAGCCCACCAAAGAAAGAGGTAAAATAGGTCAAATTCCCCATGACACGTGGTTTGATTCCATAGGAAAGATTCCCTGGTCTGCCTGCCTCAAGTTGTTTTAGCTGTTCAACATTTTTTCTTTCTGGGTAGATGCTGCCAAATCAACAAAAATCCAAATGTGATCATTTTACTCAAAATCTGTAAACAAACTAAAAGCAAAGCAAACTGTACTCACATAGCTACCTCAAACCCTGCCATAACACCAATTTCCACATCGGTTTCTGCATCAGTCTGCTTTTGAAATTAGTTTGAGTTAACTTGTATGATGTTGAAAAATTTGGAAGGAAAATCCGAAGTCCCACTGCAAGCCTTAGACCACATTCACAATGTAACTAACCCTATTTTTGCCAATTTCCAATAACTTTCTGTTGAGCTGAGTGGGTATGTCAGACTTTCCAGGGCCATGACTCCCATGAATCACCTGTTGACCATGAAAATAAGCATTTACCTATTATTTATGTATGCAAAATTACATTTCCTGTCTGTCTCCATGAGGCATGGTATGACCCCTAGCAGCAATCAATCTTTTTCAGGAGTTCCAAAATGTCTTAAGGGCAGTAAAGATCACATTTTATTTATTTTTTGTCTTTCTTTAGATTATGTAAAAGCAACTATTTCAAAGCATGCAATACTGAAAGTCAGTGGAGGAAAGATAAAAACAGGAAGGGAGATAACACCACAGCTCAGAACCCTCACATGCCACATGAGATATGCACAAAGCCCTGTGCCACCACAGCCCATCCTCCAAAGCAAGACCCCACTAAAGACCTGGGAGCCCCAAGCTGGATCCATCCCATGCTACCAACTTCCTCAGAAAATTCAGGTGGTCAGTCTAATCCTGGTCTTTCTTTCACACTCATGGACAAACAGAAGCACAGATCAGGAGAATCAATCAATGAATATTCATGGTTGAACAAAACACAAACATTTCTCTGTTAACAATGACAAAAGCATGATGAAAACATTAAGAATGTCTGCAGAATCTGAGACAAAGGTGTCTCCTTTTTTTTTCTTACCTAACAAGCAGTAGCTTCTCTGGGACTGAATAGGTTTACAGGCAGAAAAGCACTAATCTAGATACTGAAAAAAAGTTAAGATCCATTTCAAGAGCAACACCTGCAGATACAGAGTCTGTGTGTGAGCTTTTCTTGGCCATGGAGAATCAACCTAGTGTCAGCCTGGCAGCTGATGACCCTTTTTGTTTTCTACATTCCTACAAAATGCAGAAGTGTAAGAATGAACATTCAACTTCCTCAGCTCGTTATCTTAAACAGGCTGTGCTGTGTCAGAATTAGCAGAGCACTGAGGGCTGCATGCAGCCAAGTCCCCAGAAATACCAGGCAAATCAAATCCAAGGTACATAAGGAGCAATGCCTTATTTTCTGCAGATTAATGAGTACTGAGGGGAAAAACAGGATACTTTACATCCTCTTTCTCCCATTCCCTTTGAGGAGCCATGGACTATAGAAGAGAATTCATATTTACATCCAGTAAATAAATGAGAAGCCAATGTGTTCTTTGGCAATCTGAAGTATGAAACAGCTTTCCTGGACAACTTTCAGGCCTTATCAGTTTAACAGAACTGTTTGATACACTTGGGACACGTGTTCCAACTGAAGTGTGCCATGGGATGCTGATAATTCGCTCTGTCCCAATGTGTAAAACATTCTCCCTACCTCTGACACTCCACCAAAGGCATCCCCTCAATGACAGATATTTGTCCAGTTGCCCTGGTTTAAAAAAAGTCCCATCTTTCAACACATCTCTTTGGTAAACACACTGGGGAAATTAAATTATCAACATCAATACAGTTCACTTAGGGAAAAAAAAAATCCCACTAATAATAACCACGTAAACTTCTATTAGATAGCAATATTTTCAGAAAAAGTCATGGTAAGAGATTGGCCAGGAGATTTAAGATCACAACCTAGTTCTGATTCACTCTTGTTTTGCTG
The DNA here is from genome assembly GCA_013397375.1 of Toxostoma redivivum. Classification (NCBI taxonomy): domain Eukaryota; kingdom Metazoa; phylum Chordata; class Aves; order Passeriformes; family Mimidae; genus Toxostoma; species Toxostoma redivivum. Next base: position 498,751 of record VXBI01000146.1, on the reverse strand, counting down.
AGTGATTCTGGACCTTCGGGGTGTTTCCCTATCTGAAGACTATAAACAAATAAAGGCACTTTCACGGATCCCTTGGAGATCATAGTATAAAAAGAACTGGATAAGAGCTGTGCTGTTAGGTTTTTTGCATTGAACTTTCCTGTTTTGCTTGATCTGAATTCTCTTTCATTCACAAGTCATTATGTGGTGTGACCTGGAGGGGGGCACTGAGACTGCAGGATATTGCCCAAAGGCACAATATCAGAGATCAGCCTGAAAAAAAAGAAAAGGCAGATTGTAAGGGCATAAAAGTACAACAGAGCTGTCCTTCATTAACAAAAAACTCTGACTTGTAGCTGAGAAAATATGCCGGAAATGATCACAGTATTACCAGGAGAGTTATATTCAGTGTGTACTGTTTTCCCCCTTTTTAAAAAATGAATGAGACTACATTACTATCTCTTCTTACTGGGAACTGGTGTATGATGAGCACTTAGGAAAAACTGGCCTGAAGTTTTAAATCACCATGTTTGGAAGGGAAGGATGGTCTTGTGGTTAGAAGCCTGAATTCAAGAGACCTGTCTCCAAATCCCACTGGGTTACAGGTGTACCCTTGGTCTGGCACTCAGAGATCTTTGGGACACACATTCTCCTTTCACATTTATTTGCAGCAATGGGCTTTCATTTCATATGGGTCTCCATGCACAACTTTAATTTGAGTTAAATTTGCAGGCAGTACACACAAATCTACATGAGCCCTAGCATTCCTGAAGAAAATTTCAATCTCCTTTGTTTCCATCATGTACATCAAAATGCCAAGCACAAATTTCTTTATTTCCGACATCCTTGGAAAGATGAAGAGTAATAGTAAGATATTGAATAATATGATTCACATTCCTGTTATTAAAAATAATTAAATATAGTTTCTCCAAGAAGGGAAATGAGTGTAACTATGAAATTAATCAGTGAAGCTTTTGAAGTAAATGGATGGGTTATTAGAGAACAGCACTGAAGCAGGCTTAAGAATTTTTTCCACAAACCTTTATATGAAAAAAAGGGATAGTTATAGATAAAATTGCATCTTCTCTACATTTTTACAATATATAAAGAAAAAAAAAGCTAGACTTCTGATAAACATTTCTGAGAAAAATTCATATTTGTTTTCATCTTCAATTAAAACCACCTAAAAAAATGAGGCCTATAAAAGACTCATTGTTCTTACTACTGTGCAGGAAAGAGAGTTTTCCCTCCTAAAGGGCTCATGCCATGGTGACAAAATTATCCTTCATATAAGCCAAATAAAATCAATAGATTCACAGATAAATTTGTCTTCAGCTTCCTAGAAAGTTTGTGCTTCCCAAAGAAGGCTGATTTCCCTAAACGTTGTTGAGCAGCTTCTGCCCTGGGACTGTGCTGGTTTTGCTCAACACAGTGAGAGATGCCCATTTCTCTAAATGACACTCCTGCCCCTTGTGCAGTCCAGCACGTTCCCAGCAGCCTCCCCACATCATTTTCCACCCAGGGTGCTACTCCCAGGCTGATGAGAAACCAAACTTTGCAGAAACACATCACTGCTAAATTCTCTCCCTTGTACAATGCCAAGAAAGTAGATTTCCCATTGGGAACCATTCTGGGATGTGGGCATGGGCTCCTCTCCTTGACCCATAGTGGTGGAGTGGCTGCTGTAAGAACAGCTCATCCAGTCCCATCAGTTCTCCCAGAGCACAGAATGAGTGCCCACTTTATGGGACATGTCTGTGCAGGTTTGGTATGGTTCTTGCACATCAGCCTCCTGCTCCTGGCAGAAAATGCACTTTGGTGGCTCCCTGCAGAAGTGTCATCTCACAGGGGAACTAAAGCTCCCAGCAGAAAACTGCCAGAGCTCTGGGCTCACAAGCACAGAGCTGCTCTTTATTAGCACACAGCCAAGCTGCAGCAGTTCCAGACATCCTCAGGCTTCCTACATCCATGCAAAGGAGATTTGCTATTAAAAGTTTTTGAGACCACTACCAGCCATTTTTCTTTGTGTTACGACAGACCAGGGACTCTGTTTCCTTCTTAGAAGCCACATCTCAGGGCTCATGGTCCCCTCAATTCAGGGCTCTCACATCTGCCTGCCATGGCAAAGTGCTGGCTGTGGTTTTAGTGGTCTTTTTATTCCCATTGGACTTCCTCTTTAAAGGCATCACTTCCCATCACTGCAAGATCTCAGTCCTGAAGCCAAAATTACATTAACCCTCATACAGTGGCCCATGCTTGGGCTGGTTCCTTCAATCCTACTCCTGAGGAAGGAAGTTCAGCCAGAGCCAAAAGCACTGTCCCAGAAAAAACCCTCACATGCCACCAAGACCTGCAGTGAAAACTTGCAGGGACAACTCCAGAGCTGCATGCAGTAAGGGATGGGGTGGTCAAAAGGGAGGTTCTCCACACAAGACAGCTGTTCAGACTGTATGCAGATATTCAGGTAAGTCTAGGGAGACCTGAGTCTTGCCTTGAGGTGATTGCTGCACAAAGAGACACATCTGCAGCCCTGCAGCTGGGTAGATATAGGCTGTGTGAGGAGCTTCAGGCAGGCTTGGTGACCAGCCCTGTGTCTTACCTAGAGCACAAAGGGCCAATCTAATCACTGTAAAGATATTTCAGGAGCATCTGAACCAGCCCTGGTCCCACCACTGTGGATCCAGGGTAGCCTGGAAGCTTGCAATGGCTCTGATGATGAGTATCTGGTATTGTAAATCCATCCCTGCTCCTGACTGCTCCTTCCAGAAAGCACAAACCTGTCCCCAAAGATACTGGAAGCAACCAGGCTCAAAATGTGCCAATAGTTGAACCAAGGGAAACTCCACTGCACTGCATTAGCCAAATGCACACTTAATAGGGAGTTTATGCATGAAGTCAAACATTTTTTCGGGTCCCAACTGCTGAGATCTGATCCAACACTTCAAAACATATCTGGAAAAATGGGAGTTTCAAAGAGCAGCCCAAATCAGGAATCAGAGCATAGTAGAGTTCTCCTAGGTCCTGGTCAGGTCTCAGCAGCCTCAGCCAGGACCAGCCTCACTCCTGGAGCCCAGGCACCCTCCACTGCAAGACAAGTGGATTAAAACATACATGGCAGGAAAGGGAAATAGACTGCTGTGACAGTACATTCCAACAGCTAACATTGTCTTATGTTTTCCAGTATCAGTATATATAAATACAGACTGTATATATATACAGATTTATAGGCTTGTATAATACATGCTGTATTTCAGAATACTCATTATCAGCAAAGCACTTACATAAAATACATGTGTGGAAGAAAAATAAAGACATTTCAAAAGAATACAGAACCACCTGGATGTATAAAGCTCATGACTTCAGCTCATCTGGGACAGGCAGACGGCTGATGGCAGGAGATCTTAATCAGAGGTGAACCTGGTCCTCTATGTAGTACAGAAACCTGCAGCAATCACTCCCCTCTCTGTCCTGGTACTTCGGGTGCTTTGTTATGTGGGGCTGTTTGGCTACTCCAGACTCATTTCCTACACAGTCTGTTCCAAAGCTCACTTCTCACAGAATATGTGTGGATTGAAAGTGCATCCTTGAACAACCCCAGCCCCAGGAGCACCTCTCCTTTACTCTCTCTGACCCTGAAGAAGGGAAAGCTGGCACTGCTGGCATTCTACACCCAGACAAGACCTGGCACTGCAATAAACCTCTGCAGCCACGGACCTGAATGTCACTACATGAGCAATTCAGTCTCAAGGATAACACCCATAGGCTCCCACATCATTCCTGAATTATAATGTCTTGCTGGGAGAGACAGAAGAACAGATATGTGAGTGGACAATTTAAAACTGCCAATACTCAGGAGTAGGGTCTGCTCTCTGCAGCAGCTGCAAATGAGGGTATGAGGGTACCTGTGAAATAATAGGACTGGGGTTTAGCCTCTCTTAAGGATCAAAAGAGATGTATTTTTTCCACACCATCCTGCTGGGCTGCTGGTTCAGAATAGAAAGAAAACAAGCAGAAATTCTCATTTACTCAGTTGAGTGTGGGAGAAGCTTGAAATCCTAAACCTTAAAAGCTCAAAAGTCAAGCAGTGAACAGAGAGAACCCAAACAGTATTTATTTGCCCAGGCTCTTGATTTTAAATTTTCTGATGAGTTCTCTGTGAACTAAAATTCACTATTTATTGTCCTTTTTTTTACTTCCTATACAGAGAATTCCTAGAGGAAGAAGGGAGAGCTCCAAAGTTTGCACTCATTGACACTTTGAGGTGAAGCTGCACACACAGAATATTTGTGAGAAAAGACATTTGGAGGTGAGTCTTACCCAGCATTCAAATCTCTTTTTAAAAGAACACAGAAAGACTCTCTCCTGGGACACTTTACCTGGAAAAGACTCAATTTTTCTGGTATCAGCATGAAAAAAATGCACTCTCAAAGCAGTCCATACCACAGGTCTCTGTAGGGCTGGCATGTACAATTCTACAATTCTAAAATTTGGCATTTAAAAATCACTGTTCACCCTAAAACACTCCCTGAACTCTAGCACTTACAGCTGAAAGTGGAACACAAGCAGAACAGAGATGACTAAGTGGTAAAAATCTCAGAAACTTGGTCTAACCTCTTTTACCACCTGAAGTGTCATCTTAATCTACATTTCATGGAAAAATAACACCTCTGGTCAGCCACTTGGCATGCCTAGAGGAGCCAAAACCAAAACCAAGTCCCCTGACCTGTGCCTATAAAATGTGAGATTCACTTAGGAGATGGCCTTGGCTAAGTCTGATGAGGGGATGCAGACAACTGGAAATAGATTAAGCACAGGTTCAGATGGAAGAGGCTGCCCAGTGCCCACAAAAGCAGTGCTACAGGGTAGCAGAACTCTTCATCCCTCTTCCCAAAACTCCATTTGGAGATGGAGCCCACGTAGCAACCTGGGAGAAGGAATTGATGCTGGTCACAGTCCCTGAGCTGCAGATCACCTTTTTTTGTTTGATTTTTGAACCCCATGAGTCTCTCATGCAAAATTCATAACCACATTTGGTCTTGCTGCATTATACTTGGCTCATTATTTATGGGTGGACTTTGTCTTTCCTCACATCAATAACCACTCACATCATGAGTAGCTATTGGTTAAATCAATGTCACTCACATCAGCAGCTCCCTTGAAGGTGGATTCAGATGACAGTCAGCCAAGCAGGGCTGGGAGCCTGTCTCTGCACAGGTGCTTTATGAAATACCACAAGCACTACAAAAAGAAATTCATAATTACAAGATGTGGCAGCTCTTGGGACACAGGGTGCTGGGAAGGAGGCTGGAACACCCACATTTTCATTTGCTTTTCCTATTCAATTACTTTGTGACCTAGTATTTGTTTTTCCACGTCCTGTCTATTTAGATCACAAACTCTGCAGGGTGGGGACTGTCTCTTACTATGAAGCTGAAGAAAGAAATAAAGGTAAATAAAGTAGGATTCCAGGCTGAAAAATAAAAACAAAGCAGTTGACACCCTCAGCAAGGCTCTGCTCAGCTGATGATAACTGACAGCATCACAAGATGAGTTGGCAAGTTAAGAACCTGGTTTTTACTCTTTAAAGTCCCACATTTCCATGTCAGCAGTATTTTCTAAACAACTGACACTACTGATTCCCCACAGAAACATAACAACTGCAAGATGAAAATAATCTGCCCATGCATATGCTATGGATCTTTTATTCTTCTTTCCCTCCTCCTCTATTCAAATATTTGTTCATCAGACTTCAGCACCAAAAGCTGGAAGCATGCCATTCTGCCCTTCTAACATTTTATAGAATACTGCATTTATTTGCAATTATATTCTCCCAATAAAAATTATGCTGCTTCAAAAAATCTTCCTCTAGAGAAATTTTATGTATTCTGGCTAGTTGTTTACTGCAGAATTTTTGTAATAAATTATTCTCACTTGCAGCCTGACCTTTGCAATTTTCATAATACAACAAAAAAGGTATACTCCTTCTGCAGGTGTACATTCACATCTTCTCTTTCCTCTGTATTTTGCAGCAGATGTCAGTGAGGACAGCTGCTGTACAAGCTCCTCAATACACTCATCTGGCATCTTTAATGATGACACCTGAGCCTCAGATCCAAGGGAAATCTTTTCTATTTCTTTATAGAAAACACACTGTTTTATGGACTGAACACCAACATGATATCTACAGTGCAAGCTTCAATCTAAAGATGTCTCCTGATCTACCATTTGTTCTTTACTAAAGATTCAGGCTCACTAAAAAGTGTAAATCACAGATGTTGGGGGTTGAATAATTTATTTTCTTTCTGTGGAATTTTTCCCCATTGTTATGCTAAGTATTTGTGGCTACAAGTTAGTTGCCTCTCACCGGAAGGTGAGGGGAGGGATGAAAAAAAAAAGGAGCCGGAAAAAGGAAGGGGACCACGAGGGGGGAGGGCTCTGTCGGGGCTGGCACGTGGAGTTGGAAGACAGTGGGAGATCCGGTCTTGGACCCTTTTCTTTCCCTGCGAGTTTTTCAATGCCGGAGACCACACTTCCCTGCTGTTTGGACCTCACCCTGCCACCTTCCCATCCTATCCTACTGTTCACTGCTGAGCAGCAGCAGCACGGCCGGCGCCGTGAACAGGAGCGGCCTCCCCCCCACCTCCCGCTCACCCCTGAGCTGCTGCCATCAGCCCGGACTCTGCAGCTGCGCGGGACCAGCTCTGCCCACAGCACCGGGAACTGAGCTCAGGAAAAAGGAGCCTGTGGCCAAAGGGACTATAACTGAACTGTACTGTTCTGTTTTGTTGTCAATTTCTAAAGTTGTTGTTTTTATGCTGTTTGCCTGGTTAGATATATTAGTAAAGAACTGTTATTCCTATCCCCATATCTTCTGCCTGAAAGCGTCTGATTTCAAATTATAGTGATTGAAAAGGAGCGGGTTACGGGAAAAGGGGTTCTTCCCTCTCCTTGGCAAATACCTGTCTCTTAGACCAAGACAACAGAATATTAAAGAAGCTTTTTGTAGCCTACCAGTCACTGAGGCTCTATGTACCACTCTATGCACCATCCAAACTGGGAAATACAAAGCAATCATATAATTTCCAGATAGAAATTGGAAGAGAAGGGTAGAGGAGGGAAGGACAGAGAGCTGGGAGCTATGGCAGTAAAGATACTTGCATTTCACATTCTGCAAAGTGGTGACTGCAACATTTCCATATTGTCTCAAATTTCCTTACTTCCAAGTTTCCCTCATTTCTGTCTCAAATTTAAATAATAACCAACTTTTGAAAATATACATTTCTAGCACTACTTATTTTTCCCACTTTCAGCATCCAGTTTTTCTTCTAGGACCTCCCTACATGGGACCTGTGTCTGCCTATAGAAAAATGCACTTCTAATTGACTCTCTTTGTCCCTAAAAGCTTGCCTTGGCATTAAGAAAATCCAGATCCAAGCTGTGAAAACCAAACAGCCTAAAATACGTTGTTCAGCTATATGGACCCTGTAGGGAATGTGTTTCCAGCCCAAGAAGAGACAAAAGGGTTAATCATGGCTCAAATGACACTACTGACATAAAAGTTCTCATCTGGGCTCTCCTAGAGCACTTTCCTATGGATCTGAAAGCATTTTGTAACTAAAAGATGAGTTCTAGATTCTCAGAAAATTTTAATCACTCAGTTGAGGACATTTAAGATCAATTCTGGGAAGAGAATTCAGGGTTTACTAATGCTTCCTTAGGTCACACTGCCTTCCGGAAAGCACAGTGACCCCTCAAAACCAAATTAATAAACTTCAGCATTACTCTGTTCCATGTTCGTTATTTCTGGTAAAGGAAAGGACATTTTTCAGGGAAATCTTGGGGTTAATTTGTTACATGCATCTTCTGTGTCATGTATTTTTTGGCAAACGATCAGTGAGCTCATTAATTTCTATATCTAACTTAGTTTCCGCTTCAAAGTACTATAAAACAGAAACAACACTCATGCCAAAAAGTAAACATTAAAGAGAATGAGACTATAAATGATCCCTTTTAAAATTGATTCAGATGCAACACAAAGCAAAAGGCCATCTTAAAACTGAATGCTCTTAAAATAAACGATGAAGATCTCCTTACCCCCTTCTTCAAGTAAGTATTTAAGCTAATGAGAGCTAGGAAATCAATGAGCAGATATTGAATTGCTATCCAGCCAGGCTTCAGACAGATTCTGGTAAACAAACACAAATCTAAAAATAAAAGTGATGGGGAAATCTTTTCAGGAAATTACACATTTATAAGAAGGGAGGGAGGAGTGGTAGAAAGAGATACTGTAAAAGACAAGTGGTGAGGAAGAGATCATACTTGAGATTTTTCCATCTCTTGGAAAATATGCTTAGATCAGTACCCAGTTTAATAACTGAGACACAGCACTGTCCATGCTGAATCCATGGGCTAACATGCCTTTGGCTCACACCTGCACACTCATCTATGTGATGGTGGTATTTAGGACTCCAGAGTGGGAAACACAGTTCTCAAGAAGAGCCAATATGGATGCAACTTCCTAGAAGAGAAAATTTCTAAATATCACTAATGCTTCTTGCTCTGAGACCTGCTTCAAATTTCCTTTTGCTTTATTTTGTATAACTGGCAGTTCCACTGGGAGACTTTGTTGTTTTAGAGAGCAGCCTTCATTATGGTATTACAGGAGAAAATCTAGATTTTGTAGCAACACCTACTATCACTACTCTCAGTGCTGCAAAATTTTTCACTAAGCTGAGAGTTTGGACACCTCACAGTCGTGCCACACATTCATAATTTCACTTGTACCAAAATAAAGTGCTGTTCTCATGGGTTTGTGGCCATATTTCTCCAACAGAGAAAAACGGTTACAGCTGGAGTTTCCATATATTGTCATATGCAATACTCATCTGAGCTCCTTTGGTACTTTCAGACACAGGACAGATGATCCCACTGGAAAGTTCCAGTCACCTTCTTCCCCTCCAAGCTGCAGGGTATGCAGGAGGTTTCTGTTCCCAGCCCTGTTTCTCTGCCCAGCTTTGTTCAGACCTCAGTGGCAGCTCAATGACATCGAAAAGAGCTCAGCCAAAACATGGAGTTTTAATTTAGTTTGGAAAGATGTGAGATCTGACAAACTGCAGCAATGATTCCCATGCTTTTTATTCACATCCTGGGAAAATCTTACATGCAATGGTCCATCTCCAGTAAAGATTTTTTGCAGTAGGCCCAGGGCATGAACTGGATGATGTGCTCGATGTGGAGCCAGTGCAGAGGGCAGGAGCAGAGGCAAAATATTCACAGGCTCACACTGCTAAGTAGGAAACCTGCTGGCCAATATTGCTGGTGCACAAATTAGGTCCCCTTTCAGTGAAAGACATGAAAAGAAGTGTCCTGAATCTGCTAAATTACTTTTCATTGTGAATTTTGACTGATGCTCCAAACTGCAAACATAATTTACAGCAGAATACCAAGTTTTACCACCTCTGACACTACTGAGTGCACATGACTTAGTTCACCACAGACACAACCTTGGATGTGCATGGTTCATCCTGGCACTGCTGTCAGGGAACAGGAAAGAACAACCAGACCATTTTTTTTCAGCAACCAAAGTTGAGCTGCACTTAAAGCCCTGGTTTCTACACCAGCACTTCAAAGGGCACCAGCTGGGCTAGCACAGCCTTATCTGTGCCCTTCATACTCTTCTCTGAACAGAAGAAGCTTCTTGTCTATATTTTATTTGATGACAGAGATCAACTTCTGTCTGAAAATCCATTGACTGCTGCCAGACATGCAGCAGTCTTTAACAAACTACTATTCTGCAGGCAATTTCAGAGAATCAGATAGAGAACAAAGAGGCTACCAAACCAACCATAAGCCATTCAAATGGAGAAAACATTACAATGAATAATATTAGAACGGTTCTAAATTCAGAATTGGTGTCTCCTCACCCTATAAAAAGTCCCTTACTGTGCTTTTTTCTGAGATGTGAGGCATGCAGTGTTACCCTTTCCATGATGAGATTAAGAAAATAGTTTTCAGGAAACATCTGTTTCAAAATTGAGCATTTCTACATAGAATATTTTCTCGAAAATTGAAAAAGTATTCTTATGTTTTTAAGACAACTGTATTGTGTTGCAGACAAGTTACATAGACCTTGAAACAGTAGTGGTGGATTTTATTTTTTTCCAAATAAAAAGTGTGATCTTGTGTAAGCAGACATTTATTTTGCTCATGTGTGAGAGAAACAGATGATTACACAATGCCTAACTGCAGAGTAACCTATTTTAGAAAAAGGAATCAGGTGGTTTTACAAGGAGATAGAATTGACTAATTTAGAAGTTCCTCAACAGTCCACTTAGTGCTCTCACAGACAGATCCTGGAAATGCAATAAGCTGATGCTGCTATTTCAAAGTTTTACTTCCAGCTTTGCTTTTTCATAGAATTATCTGTAATTTAATTGTACAAGCCCAGATACAACACTGATTGCACTGTTTCCCAAAAATGTATCAGAGAAATTGTGAGAGAACCAGGATAAGCCACCAAGGAACACAAAACTAACTTAAACCTTGGCTGACAGTCCAAAGGAGATCCAATCCTCCAGCCATACCTACAGCTGGACAATTTACCTGGCACAATGCTCACATGGGCATTGTCAGAAATCATTGCCAGACCTACTACAGAGGCAGCTTCAGCCTCCCAAAGAGCAAGTAAGAAACTAGCTGGGCACAATATTCCTTAAAAAAAGGTGTCAAGGAAATGAAATAGAAGAGATTATAGAAACAGATAACAGGATGGATTATTTTCAGGGCAGGAGCCCAGTTTGGTTGCCTGATTTTTGTTTTGGCAGCTGCACATCCCGGGGATGCCTATTTAGGGACAGATTTTACTTAAAGCTTCCACAACGTTGTGTATAGAAGAAACAGGAACAAAAACATGTCTCATGGACACATGCATTTTTAGAAACCCAGAGGAAGTGAGCCACTTGGGCAGCTTCAGGCTCATGTTGTTTGGCTTTGAGTTCTTAGTTATGAACACGAGTGGCTTTTCACACTGAGTGGAAGTGGATCTGGGAAGAAAACAGCTTCTCCAAGCACAACTCACCAGGACAAGGGATGAAGAGTTTCCACTCCCAGCAACTGTTTTGGAGATCAAAGCAGCAGCGAGTCAGAGGGAGCCCAAGCATTGTTTGCTTCATGGACTCTTACATACAATTATATAACGTCATTAAGAGGTGTAATTATGGAGCCCAACCATGCATTTTTGTTATTGAAGCCAAAGTATGCTTAATGGTGTAATTACTTTTAAAAAAGAGCTCCCACGACTAATTACATCCACAGGGAGACAAGCAGCAAAAAGCTTCGTAGTGTAATATTAGGAATGAATTATGTGTCTGGTAGTGTTCTCCTTATTCCAAGCACAGCAGTGTAAATACTACTGGCAGACCCCTGTACCTTCCACAGCACCAAGATTATCATGAACAACAAGGCCATGAACAGCAAAATCCTCTGAAAAACAGCCAAGGCCAAGTGACCTTCATGCTGCACAGGAATGATCCCATTTCACCCCGGATGAGTAGGGATATGGCACTATTGGGATGTGCAGGCTGTGATCAACCATCACAATGCCACACAAAGGAATTTATGGCGACTGACGGGGTCTTCAGCCACACCCCTTGTGCCTCCTACCTGTTCAACCTTCCTGTTTGCCAGGTAGCTGTCTGAGGTTGGTTGAAGTCATAGGGTGAATCCAAGGGGAAGACCTTGGCACATGCTTGCCCAGGGCCAAGCACCACCTGCAGTGTCAGTGTCGTACTGGTCACCAACCCCTCCAGGCAACAGTCACAGGATGCTCTTGGCTGGTCAAGGAGAGCCACATCACAGACCACAGACCTGACTCCAGCCGCTGCCAAGTACCCACACTATGCTCCCATCACTTCCAAACCAACAACAGGAGGAGCTGGCTCCAATCCACTTCTCTCTGCCAATCTTTCCCATCCCACTTCACTCATGAACTCAGGGCAGATGGGGATTTGACCTTACCCCACCCAGAAACTATCCCCTCCAGCCCCGTGAGTAAAACACTGGAAAACACAAATCTACCCAAAACATTGGTCTGAAGCCAAGGAAGTATTACAGTATTCCTCAGATCCATTTGTCTTACTGCCTGAGATGGAGCTTATTACTAGGGTGCTGTGACACTGTGAAATTTATGGACAACAGACTCACTCCATCCATCCCAAAGAGACAGGGAACAATTAACACCTCCCTATTCCTAATCCTACTCCCTTCTGCTTTTGGCTTGTTCTATTCTACTTTCCTTCTTTATCTTCCTATTATAGAAATAGCAGGATACAACCAGCATTTATCTTTTTTTTCCAGACTGCCTTTAAGAGACCAGGAAGCCTCCCCAGGTTGGATACCTGCTGTCCCCAGCTCCAGCCCCAGGCTCCAATGTTCAACTCCACAAGCAGAGATCTGCTGCAGCCATTAAAATGGAATCTGCTGGGTTATGCCTGGAAATGCATTTCACTTTGCTAGCATGATTCCAGCAAAGTTTATAAAATTAGGAATGTGTAATGCCTAGCAGAAAGCCTGAGTAGTTTCCTAACAGAGCTTTGCTAGCCAGCACCACATCTCACTGAAATTACTTCTGCAAGTTATACTTAACATCTACAACCTCTGCTCCCTTCAGTGCTTTGCAGCTCAAATAACCCTCTGCCCTTTAGTTTCAGGAAGAACATCGAAATTCTCATGATGACACAAAAAAAGCTCTTTTATTTTGGGAAACCCAGGACAATTTCAGCTGAGCTGTCTGAGTAACAAGTGAGTCCATGTAAATTGAGGAAAGCATCTTAAAAAAATGAAGGTTATGTGAAAACCCAGAGCCTCTCAATTGATGACTTCAGATCAGTTTTGCTGAGAATCAATTCTACTAGAAAGAAAGCTGATTTTTTTTTTTTTTTGCCTCAATAGGAGCAATGGATGATGCTCTCCAGGACTACAGTGAATTACCTAGGAAATGTGGTAAAAAAAGCCCCATGGGATAGGAAGGAATGAGTCCAAAGGCAGGGCAGTGTTCCTTGCTGCACTGGAACTTCATTATGTTGATGCCAGGCAGCTGCCACAAGTGCAGGACAGCTCACATGGGAAGACTTGACACACAGACTTGGGGGGAGTAGAGTAAGATTGAGTTTGGAATCCAAAAGGGAAAAGCAAAAAATACAGGTGCAGTGGAAAAATGAAGAAAAATTTCAAAAAATTTTTCCCCACAATCCTCCCTGCTGATGTTGATCATAAATAATGGCACAAGCTCAATCTAGTGGTACATCTCTTTCTGAACCCAAATAAATTCCTTTTAGGTTGAACTGATGGGTGCCCACAGTACTTAGAAATTTTTGTACAAAGCAAGTTTCAAAACTCCAGGAAGAAAACACCATGATAAATACTTTTACTTTTTGAAAACATGGGCTGCAAAGCTCCTCACAGCAGCTATGGACCAGCAAAGGGAGATAATAAAAGCAGACATAAAGCTGGTAGACAAGAAAATACATGCCAAATATTTTGGAGCAGTTGGCTGAGGACAAGTGGATGGTTAAGCAAGCAAATGAGCTGACTGCATTTTCAAAATGTGAGAATTCAGCTTGTGGATATTGATTTCCAGGCAAGCCTGGTTCACTTTATTCCCTAGGGCTTAGCTGCTTTTGAAGGTCTTTAAGAGCCAGTCCAGAAAACATCTGCTTACTTCAGTGCTGTTTTAACCATGGGTTATTTCTTCACTCTGAGAGCAAATCATCAATACACTGACTCCAAAGAGATGCTCCAGCCTTCATTGAAAGCCTTTTCTGTTTTGCCTGCAGTATTGCTTTCCTGGGTTCATTTTAAGAACCACAGAAGTGGAATCCATCCATCCAGGAGAAAACTTCCACTTTTGGGGTAGAAATCTCTGAACTTATTGAAAAAATAGGACTGGTTTAGATCATGTCTCCCCTCCACACCAAGCTCTGAGGTCTCTCTTTGCACTGAGGTACATTCAAAGAGACCTGGGAGCAGCTGAAACAAGCAGGAGAGTTGGGGAAGCAGCTGGAAGGTCCTGGCAGGCTCAGAGATAGGTCTGGAATGCCCATGTGGCTCTGCTGATGGGGTGTCCACAAACCTGTGACACTGAGCAGATGGCTGGTATGCAGGATGGCAGCTGGAGGCCAGCTCTAGGGCTGGGGCTCAAGGAGCAGTGCTCACAATAAGCCAGAAAATTCAACATCCTTCAGCTACCTGAAGTTATCAAGGAAGCAAAAAACACCAGAACTGAGCTTTAAAAATAGCTGGTAAAATTCCACCACCTGTGCCCTCACTGGAATCAATGTCTGCCTCAGATGACAGCAGGACTCCTCCTCTTCCCAGCCCATCCAGCCCTCACCCCAAGGTCCTGCCCCATAGCAGGCATGGTACCATTGCTCATTCCTCACCCCATCTCTGATTTCCATCTGCCTCTGAGGCACCCACATCTACCCTAATTCAGACAGCACTGGTCATATCATGAGCCCAGACCATCAACACAGGGTGGGAGAACCAATCAGAGAAAAAATGCTATTCACCTCCTGGGTTTTGAACCTTCAGTGGGATTTGTTACTAGTCACAGAGTAATTTTGGTAACCCTGGAGGTCTCTAGTCTACCCCACCATGTAAAACACATCCAACTAGATCCTGTGCTCAGGGCCAAATTTTGTCTAGACAAATTTTAAACATTGCCCAGGTGGAAATACCCCCGATGCTCTGGATAGCCTCCAGCATCTGATGACATCCATGGTAAAAAAGCTTTTCCTACACCTAACTGGAATTTCCCATCTTGCAACTTGAGCCTGTCACACCTAGTCCTGTCACCACAAACCTCTCAGGAGAGTTGAGCTGCTTGTTCTTTACATCCTCCCATTAGGTGCCTGTAGACAGAAAAAGGTCTCCTTGAGTCCTTCTCAGCTTCTGCTGGAGCATCTGTGCTTCAGCCCCACAGCACCTTAGCAGTCTCTGAGTGAATCAATGTTTTAGGGGCACATTCATACCCATGGAGCCCTCTGGCAGTACTAAGGCACAGGTGTGCACCCAGGATGAAGGACTTACTGCCTGGGGAGGTACAGCTGAGCTGCAGTAACTAACCAGCTGTGTGCTCATTTCTCCCCTCACAGTGGGAAATGAAACCAGACAAATAAATCCTGAAGCCAACTAACAGCAAACAATGCAGAGTCACTACGCTATGGTAACACAGCCACTTGTGGTCACAAGCCAGAAACTGAAACATTTTTTTTGTCCTAAACCAAACACAGCACTAGATCTCTTCAACAAGGACCAATCTGGGCAAATCTTCCCCCAAAAGCCTTTTTTTCTTTTCTGCAACCTTTGATCTTTTAGCTATTGAAGTGAATTATGTTTTTGTCTCTCCCCTGGGGTCTGTGTTTGGATGGTGAACGTTAAATTTCACACCAAGAGAAGGGGACTATGTGCCTGGTAACTATGAAGATACAATCAGATAAAAGATTTCCTCTGCTCAGGAAGGAAGGCTTTGGAGGGAGTAACCTGTGGCTCGAGACTTAACTTCACTCACTAAAATTCAGAGCAGGTGCAGGACCTCTTTAAAGCTGGTTCAGGCTTTCAGTGAAAGTTCACATGGCACATTGGGGATGTCAGGACTCGCTGTATCGGGTAGACACAGAAAAAGTTGATGATCGTGCTCTCCAGAAACTAATTCATCTTCATTTGCAGCACAAATGATACAGGGACATCATTATTAGCAATAAATATTTTTTAAGAGCATTATTAGCACCAAGGGATTATTTGGAGATATCAGTTGTTTAAATACAGCAAGTGTGGCAGAGTGGTTGGTTGTTCATATAAGGAGAAAGAAGGGTGAGACAATTGTGCTATGCATCATGTAATTACAGCAGCAGAGCTGGGCTTTTTCTGGTGATGAAAAGCTCCACAGTAACTCCAAAATGTGCTCAGCTGGTTTTTATTTATTACTGGCATCAGCACAATCTTTCTTAATGATTAGAGAAAAAAAAAAGTGAGTGTTTCTCAAAATTCACTTACTTTTTTATGTGTGACCATAAATATGTCTGAACACTGACTTCTTCTCTTTCTTTTTTTCATTATTTTATGTATAAGATCTCTTAACATGCTGGATGGAGGCATTGAGAACACTAGGGGAACACCTGGTTTGAAAGTTATACCAAAGCAACAGAAGACTTAATCTTATTCTTGAAAATGTTTCAAAAACAAAAGATAATATTCATTTTAAAAAAAATTTCACTTGATCTTGCCATGCTCAAACATATGACTCCTTGATTCTGAGAGCATATGTAAAGATCAATTCAGGGCTGAACCTAGGACTTCTTACACGTGCAAAGCAGGAGGAATAGGTGCTTTATTTTTCATTTCACTGTTATTTTCTTTGGCTTACTGTTTGCACAGGCCTCACTGGGATGGTTATTAACATTCAGTTTCTTTCCTAAAGGCATTCCACCCAGCCTTGATCGCCTCCTAAGCTACTATAAATGGATTTAATTCAGACCCTGATATTGAACTCTGTGTAATGAGCCAAAGATTTTAGTGGACAGTTTTACAAAGTTCTGAGAGTGGCACGCTGGCTCCCAGAGCAAGGCTGGCTTAAACAAATGGAGCTGCTCTCAGGCTGTGTTTCCACCCCCTGCTCTCTATTCCACACTGTCCAGTGATGGTGTAAACTGCTACTGCTCTCTGCTCTTTGTCAGGAGGTAATGCAGGTGTGAGCTCTGCCTTATGTCAGCCAGGAAAGTTTGGCTTTTTGGGGTTTTGTCTGAACATGCCATGCAATCTACATAACTGTTCTTTTTTTTCCTTCGCATGGGATTCCTTTGGTCCATTTCTTGTTTTGGTTTCCTAAGAAAAAAGAACCAGATGCTGTTTATTTCCCTCCTGTAATTTTCAATCTGTTGGAAATGACTGGCATAGGGCTAATGCATTGCTGATTTTTCATTTAAAAAACATGGATGTTCTCAGTTTGTACAACGCTCTAAGCAGAAGTAAATTTTCTTCTTCTAACCCCACGCTGAGCTGTAAAAGACCCCTCTCCATCTTGCTTAATGTAAAGCCATCAAGTTTCACTATATGCTGCTTTCTTTTTTATGAGATATGTCATCAAGTCATATATAATTAATAAGCCCTGACCCTCAGCTAATAAGGAGTGAGAGTACACAGATTTATAGGTGGCTGGGTGTCTGCTCCACTGGTTCTGGCTTTGGGAGTGTTTCCTTCTCCAGACTGCAATCCTGTGACACCGTCACAGCTCATAAATACCCGAGGCGAGGCTCCTTGCTGACCCACGCTCTGCAACATCACCAGTGCTCTGTGCCATTGCTTCTCCCCATTAGAGTCTATTTCTTGTTATTTCATAAGTAACACAAAAATTAAACTGCATCTGAGGCAGCAGGGAAATCAGTCTTCTCCAGAGAATCACTCCAGTTTAAAAATTCAATACATCTTTTATCCATTTAGGCACTATATATGTATAAAAAAATGTAGCAAAAATGCACTTAAAGATAAGGCAGAAAAAATATATCCCAAGTAGTGAGCATCTACGCTGCAATAATATTCTTCTTTATACACTTAGACAAGTGTTTTTAGGAAGACAGATGATGTCTAAATGTTCTTTCTCGATAATTTCTTGTGTGCTTTCAATTTTCTGCAGATAATTAATCATTGTAATAGGAGCATTTAGACTTTTAAACACACATTTTTCCACCAAAAAAAAAAATCGGTCTGGCTGGTAATGTGAAAACTGTTCTCTGATTAATTAGATTTTCAGCATGAGGTATTCTATAAAAGTGCATCTATTCAGAGATGTGGTGTAACACCAAGCAGTCTTGTAGCTTATATTGGGTCTTTGCAGATTTAAATGAGGCTGCCACATTTTGTCTATGGCTCTTGAGCTAAAATATTCAACTTTGTACAGAAAAACCCGTGTTCAGCCCTACATTCCCACACAAACGCTGGTTATTGACATGACTTGCTCCAGGAACACAAGTTTGACAATCCCAATCCATTTTAAAGAGTAAGGAGTGAAACAAAGGCAGTGTCTAACCTGATCAATGAGAGGCACGCCCTATATATCACACCCTATTCCCCTGCTTAATTTAAAAGTTGATTCAGAAATCCCTGAGGATTCTGCTGGAGCAAGAGCTTTCAGCAAATCATGAGCTGGCAACAGAACTGGGGGTAACTCATTTATATCCATCAAGAGAAGCAGCAGTTTTAAGTTTTGAGCAGTTTTGAGTCCTGTGCCCTCAAAATAATGAATCCTGAGCTGTAACATTCTCTTTCACAGCTTCACACTCCTCAGAGCTGGAATCAAGAGTTATTTGTATGAGTAGGTCACATTTTCACTGTGGTTCCTTTCTCTTCCCAAGTGGGATGCAATGGATTTGGGGGAAAAGACCAATATCCAGAAACACACTTGTTACCTTATATCCCTGAATATCCAGGGGAGCAGTGTGTGTAAATCTTCATCCACCAGCCCATCACCAAAGAATCCCAAAGGATATGGGGATGTGTTTTACTCCTGTTCCTGGCAGTGTTTGTGTCACTAGGACTGAGCAGCACCAGGGACATGAAGCAGCAATGTCACAGGCTGGAGACCATTCCCAAACGCAAGGTGTATGACCATTTTCCCAACTTCTGCAGCACTTACAGTTTCTTTCATGGAAATTTTTCCACTCCAGAGGGAACCTTATCTTTCCTGGCAAAGCCAGAACATTTTTTAAAAGCCTGCCTAGTGCAATATGTGGGTATTTTCTCTCTTTTCACCTTGACAACTGCACACTGTCGCCCTCACTCCCGTTCCATTTATCCCACTGGGAACTCTTAGATTAAGTAAGGCTTAGATAAGAGTGGGAAATTAGTCATCATAAACACGTGGGCCCAGTGAAGAACTCCAACTTTCAAACAGCAAAAGAGCTTTTGCTGGAATGCTAACACTGTGCTGAACTCCACAACTCCTGACGAGATTGCTATTTTTTTGTAGGATAAAAAGCTTTCAATCAGCAAGTAAGAGGTTCTCCCAGAAAAAGAGTTCCTGTTGATAAAGGCTAGAGAATTATTTTTGTCTTTCAAGATGTCTAGGACAAGAAATAATTCCCAGAACCTTTGTATACCATGATTTCTGAGCAGCGTTGCATTATCATGTGTATAGTCTGATTGGTTTTAGCAAGAGCATGGAAGAGTCAGATCCTGATTGACCACTCAGCAGCAAGGGCCTGAATTCACAGATTTTCTGATGATGAATCAAGGCCTGCAGAATTTGGAAGTTAAATTGGCTTCACACCTTTCTAACCTCGGCATTCAGCACACAAAACTCTTCTCTAGCCAGAATTGAGTTCTTACAGAAAGATTTTGCACCTACCATCAGAACACTTCAGAGATACTAATTCGTTCAAGCTCATAATCCTGCTGTGACTAAGAGAGGTTGTGGTCCCTGTTTTACTGGTATGGAAATAGAGATCTTGGACACAGGAATGCGAGGAATCACTGCAAGAAACAGCAGTAAAGCTAAAATTTTCTAGCATCCCATCTGTGCCTTCAACCTTAATAAAATACATCTGCTTTAAAAGATGAGGTCTTGGATGGACTGTTAAAAGATTTAGGTTTTAAAGAAAGAAGATGGTGTTTGTTCTGATAACCTTCTTGCCTCTTTCACACCTTGGAGCCACAGAACTACACCTTGATTTTGTACCCACACAATATGCAGAACTCCCAATCACTCAGTTCTTGGTATTTACATGCCAAAGCTGAAGAGCTTCTCCTGCCAACCAGAACTGCTGTGTTATTGTTATTAATCATCTGTACAGGCCACTGGTGTGCAAGAATGTCATGCTGGAAATACTCCCTTTTCTCCACGGCTGACCATCTCCTCTGCGCTGTTGTAGAGAACTTCCAAAAGCAGAAAAAATTATGAGCTGAGTCTTCTGTGCTGCCAATTACAGCCACATGTCTGTGAGGCTGCTGTATCACATTCTCCTGTTTACTGTAAATGGGTAATTGCAGAAAAGGAGAGCAGCTTCAGAGATGAGGCTGCACTGAGGCTACCACTTAAAGCAAGGCTCCAGCCTCTTGGTTGTCCAGTAATTTTAAAATAAAACTCAAGAGATTTCATGGTTCCACTGTTAGTTGGAAATTTATGCTATGTAGGAAATGAGAAAGGGCTTTGTTCTGACAGTTGATTTCTATGCGTTTTCCATGAGTAGACCAATAATAATGGCTCCAGAATTTATGATGTCATGCCAAAAGTCTGTCTGCACAGTTCTGCAGGCACGGGGGCTGTCGGCAGGGCACAGGAGAGAGAACCAGCCCCATTATTCTCCAGAGGCAAGGTGCCATGCTGCCCAACTCCGTGGCCAACAGCAGCAGAGCATCTTCCATGTGTCCCTCCAGTGAGATTCCCCAGCACGGAAACCTGGCTGCCCTGAGCAGAGTCATGACCTCCAAATCACTGCACAGGGGCCACCAGCTTGGGATGGCTGCTGTCCCCTGCCAGCCCAGGGCATGCCACAATGATTCCAGAGACAAAGGGGTCGATATCCCAACCCCAGGCTTGCTACCACTCAGCCCTTTGTCCCATGGATATGTCGATAAAACAAATTATCCACACCCCAGTGAATCGGCACAAATACACTAGCAAAGAAGCAGCTTGAAGCTCAAAGAGCACAGTTTGCAGCTAAGGACACTAATGACTCAGTCTGGTTACTCTGGAAGCAGCTCTTGTGGGTGGTAAGAAAAGGATGCGAGCGCCGTAGAGCCTGGCAATGAAGAAAAATAACCCAGTATGCTTCGAGTGTTTGTGCTTGACATGAAGAACAGAATTTTTGCATATTTTCCCATATTTTCCAGTTATTATAGAGCCAAATTCAGATAAGACCTGATGTTTATATTATTTTGTTATAGCAGTTAACTTTGTTTTTAAAAGTTGGCTCAAGTCACATGGAAAGCAACCTGTAAAAGCAGCCTATATGATTGGAGCTGCCATTTTTTGTGGACTCAAAAACTTACACACTGAAATTCTACTGGATGATCACTATATACTTTATAAAGACAGCTCCTGGCCTGAGGGATTTACAGAGCAAATAAATCAAACAGAGCAAAATAAATGAGACATCAGAAGGTCAGATGAATATGGAAAGATTAATGGAAGTGAGATGGGGGAATATAGCTAGTAGGAGGCAGCTGTATGAGAGGAAGGTAGAGCTACACTGTGGGGATTGGAGCCAGGTCAAGAAGATTTCAGTAAAAACACTAGAATTTTTAGGAGGAGAAAAAGGTGGTTTTCTGACAGACACTATTTACTGTTCAGCTCTGTCCCCTAGCACATGCTCAAAATTAATCAGAGTTCTCCTTGGATATGAGGACCTTCTCCTCTCTCCTTCCACTCATGCATCTATATCCTGCAATATTTGAGAGGGGCTGCACCAGCCCTGGCAAAGCTCTGGGATCTCTGTTTACCTGGGACCTCCATCAGGCAAGATATCCTCAGGTGATGGCACTGAACAGCCTGTTCTGTCACTCCCCTTGTGTGCAGCCTGGAGCCATCCCAGGCATCTTGGATGGGTCCTCCAGGGTAACCATTTATCACCATTTATCAACCATTTATAATGCAGCTCCTCAGAGGTGGCAACTGTGTTGTCTACATAACGCTTGCCCAGGAAATATCACAGTGAGGCATCATTTTGTGATCCTTGGCTGTAAATTTACACTTTCCAAAATGTTCATATCCTACTGAAGACATAAAGGAAAGAGAGCTGAGAATTGCTGTCTGTTGAGTGATTGCAGTCTGAAGACTCCTCCGAGTATAAAGGAAGGAAAATATTGTTCTCTTCAAGTTTATGGATCTCACCAATCCAGGGATGAGCTTCAAGGTCAGACAATTTCATGTTTCACAGATGAGTGCTTAGAAGCCCAAGAAGAAATGACCCCAGTGCAAAAAATAAAACCCCAAACCAACCCACAAATACCTATTCAGCCAGTGCCAGGAGGGCTGTGCAGGCTCAGAGCACTCATGAGTTTAACTGCTGCAGTGGAGCAAGAGCTGGCTCCTGCTAAGTACTGGCAAAAACTTTCCCCTGGTATCTACTTGTACTGCCAGAGCTCAGAGCAGAGGTTTCCATTTTCACTCCCAGGGGAGGTGAGGGTGAGATGGGACACAGAGCTGGACCAAAGCAGAGAGCTGGCACACACAGTCCCTGCTCTGCAGACAGAGATTATTTTCTTTTCCAGCTTATCTGTAAAATCTGTTATGTGCGGACCTCTTTTGTGCGGCTCCTTGTTTTTTTTTTTTTTTTTTTTTTTGCAACTGCATTTTATATTAAAAATAGATGTCTTGGTGATGTTACAGTACTTGTTAGCAGAGGTTGTTAGCAGCCTGCAACATCTCAGAAATAAGGTTTGATGGAAGGGGTGATGTCCCCAGCAGCCCAAACACATGGACATATTGACATGGTCTAATCCAGCTCTTGTCCATCAGGTAGCCACCACCCACTTTGCAGCAGCCCTCTCCCATTCAGTGGGAATTTTGCCTTTTTCTTTGAAAAGAAACACAGTGGAGTTATCAGTCTGGGTGTGTACATCCCATGAAGCAGCAAATGAGATATTTCAACAAAATTAAAAAATGGCCTATGAGAAGTTTGTGCTTCAGAGGGATGGAGGAAATGCAGCCCTGGGATATGAGGCTTTCCATCCTACACCACCCTTGTGACAGGGGTACAGCTGAAGAGGCCCTGCGCAATTGTTTGAGGGCTCATTGCAAACTCACCCCATCACAGGTGGCTGAGCAGGCTGTATTCACCTCTTTGTACTGTGCTGGGTATGAACAGCAGGAAGAGCAGGACCGGTCTTGGGGACTTGAACTTGGGAGGGAGGTTTAAGTCAGGTAAATTAACTTTGGACTGTAGATTGGGGATAAATGAGTCCTCCCTGGCATCCTGGAAGATGTAAGAGTTCCCCTGGAGAAGTGTTAGGATCCCTCTCACTTGAGTGAGTTTTGATTGCTTTGGACAGAATGATGGAGAATATTTTGCAGGGAACAACCCTGTGGGTGGAAGGGATGATCTCATAGGTCTTTTCCATCAGTGATTTCCAGGTTTTTTGTGCCTCTGACATAAAACCTCGAAATAGCAACATTAGTCTAGGTCAAGATAACATTAAAAGCATGTGTTTAATTTTACATCTGGAGAGGAGTAGATGTGCCATACAGCAGCTGCATGAGTCATTCCCAGACACTGTATACCACCCCCAGAGTGAGCGCTGGGATGAGAGGGCTCCTCTTGAGCTGATGGAAAACCAGAGCACACAACACAATGATCACAGGTGTAAATACCAGCATAGATTCTGCACAGCAACCAGGGAAACTCCTTGACAAAACAAGGGCTTATCAAAGCCTTCAGGCTGCCCTGTTCTCCCTCCATAGCTGCTCCTACTGTTTCTGACAGCTTTGGGAAGACTTGGGAACATAGTGTGGCCTGAGCCCCAACCTCATGGACCTGAGCAGATCATCAGGTCAGTTCCCACACCCAACATCAGAAGCTTAGAAATGTTACAAACACACTCACTAAGTCGTGGGAAATGTGTGCACACATAACCTCACCTGTGTCAGCCTACTTACCTCTCCTCTCAGGCTAAGCTCATTTCCCAGCAGCTGCCCAGGTTAAGAGGACAACCACAGGGCACTGAGGAGAGGTGTCTTGTTGAACCACAGCACCCTGACTATACAATAATCACTTACTTTGCAGCAGATCACGTTATTTACCCACCTAACAGGCAACAGTTCAGGTTTCCAATCTTGAAACAAGGGCAACAGGCAACAGTTCAGGTTTCCCATCTTGAAACAAGGGCAACAGGCAACAGTTCAGGTTTCCCATCTTGAAACAAGGGCAGTAGTACTTGTTTTTACCACACACTGAAACTTAATGAAGACAAAAGCACTTCAGAAAGTGCAGCTGTCACAAGAGACAATCTGTGGCCCTGTGGATTGAGCATCCCAGGTCATTAACTAATCCCCTCCAAATGCACTAATAACTCTTATTATGGTGAAAGGAGCCCCAGACACATCAAAGGAAAACCAAACCCCTCAGGGATCAGCAGCCACTGTCTTACTGCAGTCTTGTGGCTCATACAAATGGCAAATATGAGAGGAGGTTGAGGCAGATCAGACAAAGTCAGTCTTTGAGTGCAGCACTGAGAAAGCCAGAGAAAGCTCACTAAATTTTCTTAGATGTCGCACAAATGCTACCCTGAACATATACAAAGGAGAAAAATGTTTATTGGAATCATTAATCCTCATAAAACATGATAAAAATGCACTTTTACCATCTGGCTTCAGTTGGTGTGTTTATTAGCAGGGGATTTGAGGCAGTGCCAGCACTGCCCACTCCTGTAATTCCTGGTCCTTTTCCAAACTCCCAGAGCAAGCCTTCCAGCAAAGCTTTCTAAGCAGGGTGGGGGAAAGTGGGATGGCATGCACCTTTCTTTTTTCAAGCTCCTTATCCCCTCTGAAAAAAAGAAAATTCAAGCATGGAAATCTAAGTTCCATAACCTAGAAAGTTAATTTGAATAGTGAAAAATTTAGATTTTTAAACTTTTTTTTAGGTCTTGTAGTTTTGGAGGCATGAGTTCTGAATGTTGATGATTGTCATAAAAGAACACAATAAGTCCCAGGTAAAACATTCTCTTCTGTTTTTCTCTTTTTTTTTTCTTTTCTTGATAGAAAGGAGTCTTACCAGCAAAATCTTTCTCAGTGGTACACAAACTAAGGAGTAAAATGTACTAAGAGTTGACTTTCCAAAAAAAAAAAAAAAAAAGAAAAACAAAAACCAACCCAAAAAAACAAGAGGCTATTCTGCATGCATTTCTATGGATAGATGCAATTGATACAGCTGATTTTAGAATGAAATTAATAGGCATCTCCTCATAGAACCCAAGGCACGCCAAGCTTTTGGGCTGATTCCTAGGCTTAACAGGGCTCACAGCTGAGTTTTAGTTCTGGTCCATCCTTTATCATTGCATCTAAACATGATCCCACCTTCCACAGATAGCAGTGGACTCGCCACCGTGGAAAGACAGGCTCATTTTCCTATCATTTGGATTTCAACAGCCCACACACACAACACTGGAGTTCCACCTAATGCTGACTCACTATTTGACTTGTGTGCAACCCCAGAGGCTCAGTGCTAAAGCTCCCTGCTCCCTAAAGCAGGAGAAGCCCCAGTACCCATGGCAGATGAGGGGGCACCCAAGGAGATCCACCACGGATCCATCAGCTTTGCCCTGGGCTGCCAATCCCCGGCATAAGCTCCTGCCTCTGAGTCATCCCTGTGCTGTGCACACAACAGCACAGGCTGATGCCAATTTATATAACTGCAAACCCATCAGGTTTAGTCACCCTCTCCTCGTGGCATAACCCCCGCACAACACAAACCCTGCTGTGCGCTCCAGAAAATCAATGTGGTTTGGGAAGTCAGAGCTGGGCTCCAGCTCACCCCATCCCAGGTACAAGGGCAGCACACTGAATTATTTTCCCTAGGGATGAGAGGGTTAAATTCAGAAACTGACTCCGAACACATTCCCCAGATTGTTTTGAGGATTGAGAGGAAAACAAGTATTCCTTAGAATTCTCTCTCTGTTTTCTAAACGACCTCTGCTAGAGATCTTAATCTGGCTTTTAATAGGTTCAGCAAAGAAATCTCATCTCAGGGGGCCAAGGCCAAGTTGGAGCTGGAGTTAAAACCTACCTCAGATGAACTGGAAGAGGGGTCTCTGGAGATCCTCCCCGCTTTGGAAATACTGCTGCCTTTTCACTAATGAAATACTTCCATCCCCAGAGACCTTACCTTAAGAACCACCATTCAGGTGAAGGTCTGCCAGATGTGTCATTGAGATTCAGCAAGGGCAAGAGTCAGCAGCACCAAATAAAGAATGATGGAGAGTCCAGGACTTTTCTATGTGTGTCCATCTCCCACCATGAACTCCAGGGCTGGGGAATTGAGCTGAAAGCTCAGGCTTGGCAAGACAAAACTTGTGTTGCACAGAACAGCATAGCTGAATTTCTGTTTCTAAAAAGGGCAGAAAATAATTTTCTTCCAAGATTACTAACACTTTCTCTACTGAAAGCACATTTCAGGCTTCCGGTTTAGTGTGCATCTGCTCAGCTCCACAGGGAATGGGAACGCTACACTGGCTGGCATCAGTCTCTTCTGTCTTGGTGAAACCAATTCTGCATCATTAAAATTTGGCTAACTAAACTGTCCTTGTCCTCCCATAAAAAAAGAAAGTTTTACATCTCTTGCCACAACCTAGAGATAAGCAGGATAATACCTGTGACAGACAAAGCAAGTCTTGTATGTAGTCTGGGATGAGTGTAGTCGTCAGATACAATTCTAGATACTATGATCACATTTCCAGTTCTGTCTCTCTGCCTGCAGCTCCTGTGTAGTCTTAAGAAGTTACCAATTACTTAAATACTACCCCACTCACTGCACCTGGACCAGAGGCACCCCTTCATGTAACAGTCTGGGCACCAAGGCATAAAGAAACGAGGATTTGCTGTACCTCTCACAGGATTTCAGAGTGTAAATCCTATGGATATATGTTGTTGCTTCCACCTCAGGTGAAATCTTCAGTTCCATGAGACCTTTTCTCACTGTGTCCAAATGAATTCATGGTGGGGTCATTACCAGCTTACAAAGTCAACCAAAAATTGGGCCTGAAATGTAATGGCAGAACTGCCTCCTCAAGTGAAGTTAGATGAGTAAGAAGCATCCACAATGGAAGACTCTATATAAATAGATACTGTGGGACACAGCTTTCTGGGGGGTGACAATCCTTCCCCAAGGTTAGGACATGGTTAGGAATTGAGTGGTTACACTGCTGCATGCCTGTGTTTGAGGCAGTCTAGAGCTCTCCACAAAGCCAGGGTGGGATGGCCTCTGCAAATAGGGCAGGGGCTTTGCATGGGAACAGCTCCAGGGATGAGCAGAGGACATCATCCCCATGCTGAAAAGCAAACCAGCCTCCATCTCCCTGCCAGTGCCAAACGCACGTCCTAGATTTGATGCACGCTGCAGTTTTCAAACTCTCATTGGTACAACTGTTTCCCAAAATAGAGACACCATGACACATCCAGGAGAGCAGGACCCTGGCGTGATTTCCATCGTGGGATGAGAGGCACCCACCACAGGGTTCATCCAAGCATTGCTCACAGGCTGACTCACAGAGCCTACATGGGGCAAGGCACAATGGAGCATTGCTGTTCTGGGGTGTGTAAAGGTCCATGCAGGAACCAGAAGCAGCAGACAGGGAATACCCTCTGCATCCATAGGAGCTGTATTTTTATCTGCATTTCTCAAGGCAGCTCAGAGAAGCCAAAAAACCTGAAGGTTCCCAGGAGAGAAGAGATGCCAGAGCAAATCTCATCTGGGAAAGCTGTGGAGTTTGCTTGTGTAACAACCTGATCCTAAGGTAAGGCAGAAAGAAATTCCATGCTTGCATGACTCATTAGTTTATTATGAGCAAGCTGACTCTTACAGGAGGGCTTCCACTGAAAACCAGAGAGCTGACAAAGGTCTACAGGCAGCCAGATACCACAGAGCTGAAGCCCAAGGTCAGCCACGCCACACAAGTTGCAGGGAGTTAGGAGGCTCCCACCCCCTCAGTGGAGATGTGGACATCCAATTTGGACTCCTATGGATTCTAAGGTTATTCCCAACCTCAGCATTTCAGCCGTCATAGGGAATGAGGGTTGGCAATAAAAATTACTGCAACTGAAAGAAGGAAAGTATAAACAACAGGGGAAGCCAAGGGAAAATGCTGAGTTTCCTGAAGGCTTTCCATCCCTGCCTGCTTGGCCTGGTGGACTCCAAGTCCTCCGATCAAACAGAGGGACAGACAAGTGGGAAATGAAATGCCTCTTGCCTGAACACATATTTCAGAGCACTGTAACACCAATCACAGTGCAGGCACACCCACACATCTTCTTTCTCTCTCGCAGTGGTTGGCCAAGGAGCTCCAAGCTGACCCCAGCACCACTCCAGCAGTGGCCAGGAGTGTTGCACTTCTGCTTTATATGAAAAGCAACCCCTGAGGCCATCCACCAGCTAAACAGCCCCCTACCAAAGGGGTCTCTTCCGTCATTTGCTCTTGGTCATCCTTAAATCCCACCCCTGCCCCAGCCATTGCACAGCCCTTCATAACACAGCCTCCTTTTGCTTCCCAGCATGGTTGCTTAGCTGCACCAGAGCCCATGACCCTCTCCTGGCTGTTTGCTATCAACACACTCTATTAAGAGCTTTCTCATCAGGAAATTGCTTTCCTATTTGTATTAAAATTAGTTTTGGGAGTGGGCAGACTTCTCATGGCTTCAGCATTAGGCAGCATTCATATGTTTGCTTTCCAGATTTGATGACTAAGCATCAAAACAGTTTGTTTTAGGAGCCTCTAGGGCACCCAGCACCAACCAAGCACCAAAATCCTGATTTATTAAGGAATCAGCTAATGCCCCTTTACTACGCAACCACATACATGATATTTATGCACTGCCGTCTAGTGTGGAAGTGAATGGTCCTAAATTCACACCATACTGGCTCCTTCAAATGTAGTAAAATTACCTCCAGAATACACCCTCCTGCTTTTCCCCAGCCAGCTCCACACCAGGACTCTCAGACTCCCTCCCCATGAACTTCTTTCTCACTCTACCCTTTCCACACACTATCTCAACATAACCTGGAGCATTTACCTCCACACTATCCTACATGCTCTGCCCTTCTTATACTGATAAATAGGGCTCTTTGCACAGCCCTACTCCAACCAGCTCCATCCTCATTTCCATTCTGTCCCTTAGGGAAATATGAGCAGCAACATTTTAATTTGCATGAGATTGATATGTAGAGTAAAACTGATGAGAAGGCAAATTATGCAGCAAGGCGTCAACAGCTGCCATCATCTCATAGCTGTCAGATTCCTGACAAATTTGGTGGCCTTTTACAGTGGGGTTACAGCATTGTTCAAAAAGGGAAGAGCAACAGATATCATCTACCTGGGTTTGCACAATACATTTGACATTGTCCTGCACAACCTCAGCAAGTTTGCTGATGACAGCAAGCTCTGTGCTGGGTTCAGCACACCAGAGGGAAGGGACCTTCCAGAGGGACAGACTTGACAGCTGGGCCTGTGTGAGCCTTGTGGAGCTCAACAAGGCCAGGTGCAAGGTCCTGCAGCTGGGTCAGGGCAATCTCAAGCACAAGCACAGGCTGGATGGAGAATGGATTGAGAGCAGCTCTGTGGAGAAGAACTTGGGGGTGTTGGTGAATGAGCAGCTCAGCATGGCCCATCACTGCACTCTCACAGCTCAGAAAGCCAAATATGTCCTGAGATGCACCAAAAGAAGTGTGGGCTGCAGGTCAAGGGAGGCGATTCTGCCCCTCTGCTCTGCTCTCATGAGACCCCACCTGAGTATCCACGTTTGGCACCGGAGTCCCCAGCACAGGAAGGACATAGATATCTGCCAAGCACAAAAAACACTTTCTTTTAGCTGGATTATCTTATTTTCTTTCTCACTTCCCCGGAGATACTTTCAGTTGGATGAAAATCCCTGTATATTAATCCAACCACATGCTAGTTTCAACACACCTACCCCTCATCTGCCTTCTCTTTTCGCTTTGTGGCTGAAGACCCAGCTCAGGAAGTATCTCCACATAAGGAGCTGCTCCATTCTTTCAGTCATTTTAGTTGCTTTTCTCTGGATTTCCTCTACCTCTGTCCTGAACTGCACAAGCATTGCCCTGGCACAGGTACCCTACAGCAGCAATTCACCAGCACACACCTCATTCTCAGCACCCTCCCCGACCACACACAGGGCACTGCACTGCACACTGAGCACATGATCTCAAAGAGCTGCCAACCATGACTCTAAGATCTCTCCCCCAAGACACAACTACCAGTTCTGGAGTTTAGCATCATGAAGGCAAGGCTTAATTTTCCCTTGATGGATTACCTCACATTTATCTACACTGGAGCTTGTATGCCCCGTTTTTGACACTCAGTCGTTTTTATGAGGTCTGTCTGGAGATCCTCACCATCCCTGTGGCATCTGACTACCCAGAGGAGCTTGGCTTCATCAGAAAACCCAATTTTCTCTTTACATTTGACCTGACAGATTTTACAACCTTCCCCATTCTCTTAATTTGAACAAGATTGCCATTTCTCAGGTGCCAGTCATCTCCTGTGATATTATTCTTAATTTTCTGACTGATTCTACTGGCGATTTAGGGGACAACTGGTTTTTTTAGCTTCTAAGACACTGTTATTAACAGCCTCCAGACTCCATGCAGGTTTCTTCCATTGTTGAACTGGACCCTTATCCCTCTCTTGAAACTAAATATCCACATACAGACATGTGCCTTGCTTTTTCCTGCTGTGATGTTAAAACTAATTGTATTGTACTTGCTACCAGTGAACTCTGCCACTAATTCCTCCTGGTTCAGGCTAAATCCAAAATAGCATCTTTTCTTGCAGGACTTTGGATTAATTGTCCTAGGAAGCAACTGTGTACTTACTCCACTGAAAACTTTCTCGCTACATCTTATCCTGATGAGGCACTGACCCATTCTATGTATGGACAGTTGAAATCTCCTTCTATTAATACCTGTCCTAAATTTTCAGCTTCTTTAATCTCACTTAATATTTCCTGGGAGGGAAGGAGGGGATGTTCCTGTAGTACAATCCTACTACTACATTTATTATTAGAGTTGGAATTTCCACCCACAAGGATACCACAGCACTTCTCTTTTCCCATGACACTTTTACGCTGCTACATTTTGTTATTATCATTCACTTGCACTGTCACTCCTCCTCCTATACATCCCACCCCAGTGCTCCTATAAATCTGGTTTCTTGGCAACACCACATCCCTCTAATTACCTACTCTCCCCCAGGTCCCCAGGCTACTTGTGCTGGGTTTGGCTGAGGTAGAGTTAAATTTCTTCACTGTGACTGGTATGGGGTTGTGTTTCAGATTTGTGCTGAGCACAGTGTTGATAATACATAGATTTTTTTTTTGTTGCTGATCAGGGCTTACATAGAGCCAAGGCCTTTTCTGCTTTTTACACTGCTGCACTGGCAAGAAAGTTGTGGGTGCATGGGAAGTTGGGAGGAAATAAAGCCAGGACAGTGATATTCCAGACCATACGGCAGCATGTTCAATACATAAAGATGGGGGAAGAAGCAGGAAAAAGAGGGGAACATTTGGAGTGATGGTGCTTCTCTTTTCAAGTAATCATCATGTGTGATGGGGCCCTGCTGTCCTGGTGATGGCTAAACTGTCTACCCATGGGAAGCAGTGAATTCATTCCTTGTTTTGGTTTGCTTGTGTGGGCAATTTTTGCTTTCCCTATTAAACTATCTTTATCTCAACCCATGACTTTTCCAGCTTTTACCCTTCCAATTCTCTCCCTGATCTCACTGGTGTGGGAATGAGCCAGGGCCTGTGTGGTCCTTGGTTGCTGGCTGGAGTTAACCCATGACACTGCCCACCATGGCTGTTATTTGTCACCAAACCCTTTGCTTCCCCTGGTTTTTCGGACTTCCATCACTGGGTGAGACCATTTTGTGTTTTATGTTCACTCCAGCACCTGAGAGTGTGCACATCACTCAACTGCTCTTGCAGACATTACTTCATCTCTTCAGCCACCACTGTGGCTAGATATAGAACCGAAGTCCCAAGGCTTAGATCTGGATTCACATTTAGACACAACAAAAGAGCTCCACTGCCTAATTCAAAGCCAGTCTGGATTCATATTCAAACTTCCCTAAAGGTCAGGCAAATTTGAAACCATTACTGCTATCAAATCCACTTATCCATGAAAAAAGATGATTTAGTGCAGGTGTACTACTCAGCATTTTCTGGACTTGTACAGCTATCAAATGCAGTACCTGGCATCTGTAAGCTCTGTACTTAATTTTTATCAATTCTGCATCACTTTCATGTTTTTTTTTTCTACTGTCTTTCAAGGATGAAAGGTAAAAATGGACCTGATGTGTTAAAAATCAGCTACATGACTTGTAGTAAGGTACTTCCAGCTGTAACTTGAAGTGACTACATAGAATACACAGAACAGCTGAACTGTAAGTGGATCCACTTCATCTGGGTCTCAGAGCCAGAGAGCAGAGCCCTGGCTTTGCTGTAAGTTTACAGAGTTGTAAAATACAGCATAGTTATGTACCTGCTTGCTGAGTGGGATGGTAGGGGAAACTTATCAACAGTCTCCCCGTTTCAACTTCTAAGCACAGCTTAAAGTCTCTCCTTGAAGGTCTAGTCTTTGCAATCAAATTAAGTAGTGTTAAGTGTGCAGCAAGACTGGAAGTTACTGTGGCAACAGAGACCAAAACCAGAGACTGTAGGTAGTAGTCTGCTCACCCATGACAATTTTCTGCAGCACCTTCCTGGTGCCTGAGTTCCTCCTTACAGGAATCAAACCTCTCTGACATGCATCCCTGACTTTTTCATTAGAAAAAAAATTAACAGATAAACAGACAAAAAACCCAAACAAAACCAAAATCATCATTAGCCATTCAGAAAATCCAGTAGGCTTAAAGGTGAATGAGTTAGAGCATCCCAATTTTTCCCAAGATGCTCTCCCAAAAGGCACATGGTGATGGTTGATGTAAAAGAAAAAGCTGACTGAAGGGAAATCAGCCAAAAGTCTGAGCATTGTTGACAGACCCTTTAAGAGAACTGCAGTAACACAGGAGCTACAAGACTCATATCATCCAAACTGTCAGCACCTCTCCTCCTCACAATATTTTTGTCACCCACCATATAATCCATTTGGACTTAAACCCTCATGATAAAGACTTGCTTGGTTCTCTCCTAACAGAGTCCTTGGATATCACAAGAGCAAGTTCTTCTAATTTAACTCCAACAAGTAGCTCCACAAAGCATGTGTGAGAAGGTAAAAAAACACCCTATCAAACTATGAAGAAATTTCTGTGTTTCCTGAAGTGCACCTGCAACTAAAACACCCATTGCAATCCCAATGAGGCAAGGAGAGAGGCTCAGATAAAGAATCCTGGAGTGCTCCAGGCAGAAAAACAACAACCTTACTACGTAAGTCACCAGCAAGTGACAGACCTCAGCAGACAAGTCATTAATGTCCCCAGTGACTGCCTCTGCCTATTAGTATAAGCTGCATTAAGGGGAGCAGAGCTGCAGGGAAGTCACAGAGATTAACTAAAAATAGTCAAAGAGCCAGGGAGGCACACTCCTGCTCTAAACTCTTTATGAAACTTAAAATAAAACCGCCCCCAATGACTGGGTGCCCCATGTGTGAAGCAATTCAGCAGCTCCCTATTACTAGAGAGGATGAGCTCTGGTAAACACACCATAACTTTCACATGCCACTGAGGTTCAGCCATGGGCTGGAGGGGGCCAGCTGGGGGAAAGACTCTTGTCTTATCCAGCCCAACATATACAAAGGAAAATCTGTTTATTTAGAGAATCATTCATTGGTTTCAGTGGGGAGGGAGGTTAAAGCATTATTTGTGATTCTCTAAAACCACTTGCTTTTAATTCACTGCCTAATCCTCAAGAGGCATGTAAACCAGACATTTTTTTACACTGAAATAAAAGAAGCCATTCAATTACATTCAGGCTGTGTTGAAAACAAATTGGAACGGTACGAATGAGCAAAGACTGCCAAATAAAGGAAATCTTTTCCAAGTGCAAGGCTACCAGTTAAACACAGTCCAGAGAGCAGCTAAGGCCCACTCTTACAGGTGCCTCCCCTTGTTCTCCACGTGCCATACACCCAAAAAATACATCTGTGTTGTACATGGTGGATTACAATGTGTTCAATAAGTACAAGCACATTGTATTTGCAGTAAGACAGGGAGATCACATCCAAGCCCAAGACAGTGATCAGCTAACAGCATCTGCTAGATTAAAATTAATCAGACCAAATACAAAGTAAGAGATAATTAAATATAAGTACAAAATGATAGTACTCTATGATACTACTGGGCATTTATACAGATAACAAGACTAAGCAGAGTTACAGATAATGATTAAACATCTTTTGAATGCATTTTAAAGGTCACATTCAGGGCTTATGCCAGGCTTTGAAGCATAAGAAATCAAAAAAGGACAGCAATAAGGTGTGATGGGGAGGGATCGTACCCTGCACAACTGCTTCTGGTGAAGGACACTGCCAGCAACAAGGGAAGAGGAGAGACAATGGAACAGAGGAGACGAGACAGTGGAAATGGAATTAATATATCAATAGCAACAAAAATCATTAGGAAATTACATGCATGGTCAGATCCTCACCTTCCCCCATCTCACTTGCTCATGCAACCACATATAACTTTCTTCCTACTACAGCTACAGGCAAAACTTCATACTTTATCACTTCTTTAAACCTCTTTGATCTGTGTTTGAAGGAAAACAAGAATGGGAATTGCGAATAAGCTCCCAGACTCTTCATTTCTCCATGTGGCCCTGTACGCTGTCCCTGCATGCTGGGGAGGGATGGCTCTCTTCTAGTCACCCTGGAAAACAAGAAACTCACAAACAAAGGTTTGGGTATTGCAAAACTTGAACCTTCCCTGCAATGGGTTCGATTCTGCACATTTCACTCACTCCATCTGCCAAGACAGCACTATTGTGGCTTCCAGCCAAACTCTGCTCTACCTTACACCATTGTAAAAATTAAAAGAATAAACTCCATTAAAGTCAGTAAGTTACAGTGAGATCAGATGCCCATGTTTCAGAAATGAGCCAGTTATGCCTGTGCAACCAGAGTAGGATTGTCCCTCATGCAGCAGCAAGGTTGGTGATGCACAGCTCCCAGTGCTCCTCAGTGCTTCCCAGCCAACTCTAAATTCAACAGCAGCACAGGGAACAGCTGAGACCTCAACGTGTGCCCCGAAAACTGAGCAGAGACTTTCATGCTCATAAAATCCCTTCCAAATCAAATGGGAGATTAAAATTCCTTGGGAACCCATGCAGGCCTGGAACTTCAAAAGTGTTAAGGGCAAACCCTCTTAGCTGGTATTTCTGCACTGCTGAAAAAAAGGACTTTCCACCAGGATTACAGATACAGTTATATTAACTTGAATTATTCCCTCAACATAAAACTCCTGTGCTGGCATTTTTTGTCTGGGTGCCACAAAAATAGGAAAAGATTACATAGGCAAATTGTATTCTTAATATGTGGTTTCCAAAACATGCTAAATCCCTAAAACTGAGTTCATATTACATGGGCAAGGATGAGGTTTTCAGATAAACATAGCCACACGCTCTAAGCAACACCGGGAAAGAAAACACAATGATGTCATGGTCCCAGCTCTGGTTCCTACATTCCCTCTCGTCTCCTCCTCCATCTCTGCCCTGAATTAGCCCACCCTCCAGTTATCATGGTAGGAAACTATGGGCAGCAGACAGCCCTTAGTCATGCGAGAAGTCCATGTGACTCTCAACTTTTGCTCTTTTATCTTTAGCTCTCAAAAGCCCCAGGCTGACCCTCGGGCATGTTCTCTTTCCCAGGGAAGTTTTGGAGTAGACCTGGGAGGTCCCAAGTGCTGCTGATCTCTGGCAGGGAAGGATTAATCCTCACACTGTGCAAGTTTGGGAGATGGCTGTGCAAAGCCTGGGTGTACTGAGTGAAGGAAACATCACTGAATGGGGAATAAAAGCTCTCAACAGTACCCCAAAGTCCTTCATGCTTCTTTGTAGGCTGGATTGGGCTTGGAGCAACCTGGTCTAGTGGAAAGTGTCCCTGTCCATAGCAGAGTGTTAGGCTGGATGATCTTTAAGGTCTTTTCCAACCCAAAGCATTCTGTGATTCTATGTTAGCTGAGGGTGACATGAACCACAGAGGACAGAGACCCACTGCACTGTGTTCTCACATGCAACAGGAGATGGAGCAGCCATACAGGAAAAGCTGGTCCTTGCCAGCTCCTCAGGACAGGAGATCATCCCTGTAACACATCTGTATTCCTGTTGCTGCAGGTAACTTCTGCAGTCACCCCACAGCAAGAGAGGACAGAGGCTGAGGACACCTCTCAGCCAGCACTTGGATGAATGTGTCTTTCAGACTCAAACCCACCTAAAACTGTAGAGGAGAGGGTATGACATGAAAAAGCAGGTCTTTGAACACCCAGGCTGAAAGAGCAGGGCAGTGCACTAGCTGAAGACATAGGCAAAGGCCAAACTCCAACTGCTGCAGTTGCATGGTCAAGAGGAACCCTGACCAAATTCATTGACCACAGCTTCAGTTTTAGGTTATTTCCCTCCTGAGGTTCCCCACAGAGATATTCATCTCTGTCTGGAAATTTTGTCTCGGTGCAAGAAGAGAGAGCTGGCAATTTGTGCAAGATTTTTGAGGCATGCAAAACCTCAGAAATCCTGGTCAGAATGAACTCCGTGCATGCAGCTCACGTGCGTCCATAAAAAAAAAAAACCAAAAAAAACCACAACATTGTACAGTTTCACCCAGCACATGAAACCCCAGCTTAAGACAAGTGTAGTAAATCCATCATATCCCAGGTGCAGTGGATATTCTTGACATAGCAGAGAGCATGTGTACACATGTCCCACATTGAAATAGCAGTCCTTTAACTTGTTATATTTGGTGTGTTCCAGGGGGAGGACAGAGGGTTTCTGAGCGGTAGTCATCTCTCTTCATTTACTAGGTTGTAAAGTGAATTTTTTGTTTCTATCATTGCTTCCCCTTTTGCAGAACATGTCATTCTACGGTCATTAAAAATATGGGGACAGTCTGTGTCATAGCTTCTTAATTCATACCCAGTAGACTGGATTTTTTTGAATAGAGATTTTATATTGAAAACCATGTGAATCCACCTAATTTCTCTTCTTTCCCAGCTGGCTACTGAAACAACCAAAACCAGCAAAGACAATTTACCTCTTTTTTTCTTTTTTCCAAAGCAATCAATTTAATCAGCTTTAAAGAAAAGATTAATTAAACTGAGCCTAGAGCCAGATCCAGATGAACCAGATCTGACTTCTCAGCACAGGCACCAGAGCAAAGTTGTCCTGGGGTCAGGCATCACAGCTGCTCCCAGTGCCATGGCCAGTGCACAAAGCCTTCACTCCAAGATAATCAAGGTAATTCAATCCCCACTGCTGCCAGCCAGGTTGGAAATCAAAACCTTGGAAAGCTAGCACACTTGTGGCTGCCCATAGACCTTCCAGGGGTTGCCTCCTGCTCCAGGGATCCACATGGCAAAGCAGGGCTGAGTTCTGGCCCCTGACCCACAGCAGCTCAGCACGGCTGTAAGGGAAAGAAATATAAAATATGGCAAGAGGCAAGCACTGAAGGATTGTGGAAATTGCTCAGTTAGAGTTTTTATAAAGACTGACACGCAGGAGATATTCCTTGGTCCTGTCCTTCTCCCGCGTCACTCACTGACTTCAGGAGACTCAGGAGCAGGCTGCATTCTACAGTCTCCAATCCCATCATCTCTGCTAGAACAGTTTGTGTCTTCAAGTCTGTCTCATTAAATGTTACAGAAGCTTCAGCAGATTCCCTCTATGTCTTCTTTGAACTTTGCCATTGCAAATTCCCCAGGATATCCACTTTGACACTTGCATGGTGGATGTTCCCCAGAGTCAAAACAAATTTTCCTACTCAGATGGGGGAGCAGAAGGTATGGAAAGTGCTTACCAGTTACTGCCAAATCTAGAAAACATCTTCATTCCTTTGTTTCAGCTGCTACTGCTTAAAGACAGACACATTGC
This sequence comes from Toxostoma redivivum, assembly GCA_013397375.1. Classification (NCBI taxonomy): domain Eukaryota; kingdom Metazoa; phylum Chordata; class Aves; order Passeriformes; family Mimidae; genus Toxostoma; species Toxostoma redivivum. Next base: position 460,983 of record VXBI01000146.1, on the reverse strand, counting down.
AGGAATTAAACCTCCCCTGGGGGTGGCAACTTTGGGCTATGGAGAGAAGGAGCCTTGGATCCACAACCACAACCCCTGCTACAGGGTTCAAATGCTGTGTAATGGCAAAACTTCTCTAGTCTTTCAGAATTGTTATTTTTTCTTGTTCAAAGAGCAGGCTGAGCAGTAAAGTGATGAGTTTTCACTCAGCTGGGGCACTGTACATCTCCACGGCGTTTCACAGACAGACGGGAGATCTCCCTGCTGTGCCCCATGCCAGCTGGACAGGGGCCAGCCCTAAACTGGAAACCATCTAATGACACACTCAGAGCTTGCACAGGCCTGGAAATGAGGATGCTGATCAGTGCTTCTCACTTTTCTGTAATCCAAGAATGGTCAAGCTTCTTTCTAGTATTTTTTAAATTTTTTTTTCTCTTCTTCCTCTTTTCCCCTTTTCCCCTCTTTCTCTCCCCTTTTAATTTATTTTTTTTATTATTATTTTGTCTTTGCCTTTTTTTCAGGTCACAAAACCATTTTATGCAATAATTTTCCTTTAAAACCACCTACAAAGTGTTTAAAACTCAGCCCATCCAGCTATGACTCATACTTGCCCCACTCTTCTACCCCCCTCCAATTTTATTTGGCTAGAGTTGGGAGAGTTGAGGTTTGGTTTTCCAGCCCTTGTGTGTTCTCACCTTCTGGCCCCCAACCCCACACTACACAGGTGCAGTGAGGCTTTATGCAGAAAAGGACAACAGTAACACAACTTCAAAGCCAACAGGTCACCAGGTGACCCAAACCAGCCATTGCTCCTCTGCTTGACCATTGCTTCTCTCACTGCACAGGCAGGAAGATTTTGCCAGCTGGAGGAGGGTTCAGAAAAAACGAGGCTGAGGCATGCCCAGCTATGGAGCTGGAGTTTCCATTTCGCACCCACCCACACTGCTGCCAACAACCCACATTTCCCTGAAGAACCACCCATCCAAAGTCGTGCAGGGCCAGCAGAGTCTCTTATCTTGCTGATTTTACCATCTGAAGGCAGAAAACAGGCTCTTCCATCACCCACTTACACAAAAGCATTAAAAATCCCTGGTTTTTGTGTGAAGACCCACAAGTCATTCCAAGCAGAGTGACTGCACGTGAAGCTGCAAGATTCAAAACACCTTTCAGTGTAAATACCAGCTGAGATAAAGAGTGGGCAAGTGCTTTAAAAGCTTATAATCAGTATCCAAACAAAAAAAATCTCACAAGTGCAAAGAGTAATGATGACAGCTCTTTTCAAGCAAAGGTAGTTAATGTTTAATTACTTTGGATGCTGCAGAGCCAGTGGATCATACATGTTCCAGGTTACAAACCCAATATGAAATTCTCACAGCTGAGCCCATGGTACAAGTGGGGATGTGTTTTACTATCTTTCTGCAACAGCTCCTTTCTAAACTACCAATATTGAAAGAATGTCTTGTTTGTGCCAAAACCAGGGAGAGAAAACAGTGCCCCTGCCACCTCAGAAGGCTGACAAAGGTTGTCTTAAGTTTCCAAGGATAATTTGAATGTGGCAAATGAAGCCACAAGTGGAGAGAATAAAATTAAACTCAAGCAAAATAATTTTGGCTTTTAATGATATTATTTAACAAGAGATCTTATATGCAGTAAAGGGACTGAACCCAACCGAGAAAGAGGAAGCTGCTCTACCCAACCCATTCCTGGGACCCTATTCTGCATAAACTAGACTGCCACAACAAATTACAGCGAATTCCTAAATTCAGGCAAATTCATCACTGCCCTGTAGGGGCAGTGAATCCCACCCAGCCTCTTTATTGCCCCTAAGGGAACCAGTAATTCCTGGGAAACAGCAGTACTTCTCACAATGTCTGCAGATCCTGCAATGCACAAGGTGAGGGGATAATGAGTCCTTTTTTTTATTCCCTCAAGACTTTGAAAGACCGCCAAGTTTTATACTGTCCACATAAAGCACAGCCACAGAGGAGAACAAACCCAAATTACATGCAAAAAATTGGTTTTGTTCAAGGCCCAAATTACTGTCTTGGGTTATTCTTTCTGCTACAGTCCTCTTCCCAGAAAAACTAAAGCTATCCAAAATAAAAAACAACGCAATTGCTTTGCCTGTGATGGGAAAAGTTACTTTTCTGAGTATTCAGAGCTTATTTTAAAGGTTTGCTTGAATAAATAGGAACCTATTAATATACTGAGTTTTCTTACTGCATTTTAAAGGGCATTTCATGAAGGCTGATGTTCCCTTATTGCAGTTTTTATGGAATGGAGAAAAATATTTATGGTGCACCAACAGTGTGCTGAGCTAAATATTTTTTCCCTCTTATCCTGCCAAGATTCTCCTGTGAGGATGATTTACAAAGTGGCTTAGCAGGGCACTAACTGGTGCTGGTTGTGGTGGTGCAGGGTGGGTGCAGGACACCAAGGCCAGGACATTTCCAGCTGCAGCTGATTCTGCCCAGGCTGGGCTGCCCCATCCTGGTGGTGACTCCCCTTGGCATCAGTGTCCAGCAGGGCTGAGTCTGACCCACAGCCCCCAACCCACTCAGCTGCAGTGCATAGAGAGGTCTCCCTCCCAAAACCAAGGGATTTTTTTGGCTGCTGCGATGAGCTCTGGGTGGGATTAGCATTATGTAGAATGTACAGAAATACAGAGGGCAGCCACCCAGGAGAGCCCTTCTCAGTCACCTTTCAGCAGTCCATACCTAGTAAAAAATACATTAATATTTTGGCTCCTGCTGAAGTCCCTTTGACTTCACACCTCTAATAAGACTTTAGAGTGAACACATGGCACTATGAATGAGCAAAGTAATCACATACTGAACAGGGTGAAGCTTTAATAAATGTTATAGTGAACTGTGAATTTCCCTAAGTCACTAAGGAAAATTCACTTCAGGAAAATCTCCACACATGTGAAGTGGAGTCACTGCAGGCTTTGCTACTAGAAGTGTCTTGCAAGAAGTACAAAGCTGTGCTAATAAAATCTGAATGGAAATATCCAGATATTGGAATCCTAATTCATGAAGGTGCCAATGGTTTTCTAACACATTTTTTGAGAACACACATGGATTCTTGAGTACAGCTGCTCTCTTACCCACAGCCCAGCATCCTTTTCCCTTAGGGCTTAGAGCAGCCTCAGGTTGAACAGTGAGACCTACAGCTATTCACCTTCCCTACAAGTTTATGAGACATTTGATGGGACATCCATCATCCAGCCTGGTTCATCAAAGTGGAAAAAGACAGAGTGTTTTACCTTCCAACTATATAACTTTGCATAATAAAACTGTTTAGACTTGGAGATTTTTCTGATGAATGCCAAATGCTCTACAGCAGCAGCCTTCACCAGCAGATCTAAATCACACAGATTAAATGAAAGCCTACTTGCCAATTTATGCATGAACTTCACTTTTTTCCAGAATCAGAGAAAAAACCTGAATGCACTATGCCTACAAAAAGGCTTTTTAAAACACTGCTGCTGCAGTGACTGGAAACACAACTATTCCTCTTGCATCTCACAGGTACAATTCTTTTCCCCCAAGAAGACATGGAAATGAAGACATTCTTACAATTGCTTTCACTGGTTTTTTGAAGGTGTTTCAAAAAGCTTTATCACTTTAGTAGCCATTCACTGTGCTGGTTTTAGTTGTGAGCTGATTTTCAAGAGGTACAAACACTGTGAGACATTAGAAAATATAATTAGCAGATAACACGTGGCTAATGCTACAGATGTGTCTTCAAGGCAAGACCACATTGTCTTATCATGGGAGGGCTCTTCAGGGCAGCACAAATTCTTATCCTGCTCTGCAAATCCCACTCTGTTGGCAGAGTGATGCCAAAAGGGCTGCTGACTCCCACTTATAACATGGAGTGCACAGAAGGGAAACTGCCTCACAGCTTTACAGTTTCTTACAGGTGTCTCCCTAATGTCCATCCACTGATGAACATATACCAAACCCATCACAGGCTGGTGCTGAGTGTTCAGAGACATTTCTGGAAGGTCTTTCTGCCTTGCTGGGGTTCCCAGCACACTGAAAGATAGGAACAGTTTCAGAAAACAAAATGCATTTCGGTTGGGTTTGCTGTCTTGTCCCATTTTTAGTGTTTTTGAGGTGGAGGTGTCCACCTCTTTTTGGAGTGGTATTTTTAGGAAAGGGATCAGATTCTGGCTTTGTGTTCCCCACAAAGCATCATCTGCTAAACACGAGCATTGCAGCTGAGTTCCCAACATATTTGGATACAAGAGGGGAGGTTCTCACCACATTACCATGACAAAAACAACACCTTGCACAGTACATTCTGAACATCTCACATAGCAAGCTTTAATGAGTTAGACCTCAAAGTGATTTACAAAGTAGGACGGGAGCTGTTTGACAGATGGGAAACCAGGACAGTGAGGTGCTGCAACTTCCGCAAGGTCACGAACAAAGGCCAGTGCCACAGTCAGAAATAAAACCCAAGTCTCCCATATTGTTATCTACTGCTCTTCAACCCAATACATGTCTCCACCATTAGTCCACTTCATCCCTAAAGCTCATGACTTTACAAGGTCTGACTCCTGAGTGGGTATCAGCATGGGAGCACCAGTCCTGCAGATATCAGCAGTGGAAGACCAGAACAGCAGGGACACTGGGTCAAAGAAAGTGATTGGCAAGGTCAAAGCAGAACCCATATTTTTGCCATTACTTTCATGTGAGCTCTAATACACATGCACAGCCATGAAGGCTCTCTGTAATTAAGTTTTCACTCCAATCCTGCCTGTGTGAAGCAAAGGCTACTCCAGCTCAAGGACAATCCAGCCCTGCTGAGACACAGGTATTTCAGACTGGTGACCCACTTCTACTGAAACACTGAGCACACCCCTCTCCCATCTTCAGTGGTATTTGGAGGACTCTGATTTCTCTGCATGACCCTGCTTCTCCCTGTCACCACTGCATGTGTGAGATGTGGACAGGTAAAGGGGTCATAAGCAACTCAAAATTGGATGAATGCTGTCTCACTGACATCAAAGGCTAGCTACTTTTATTGGGATCAAAGTTAGGCCACTATAGATAAATCCTGACCTATATAATTTTTAATTCTTGCCTGCACTTGTCATGAGCAGAGACAGGGAGTGCCAGGAAATGGAATTTCTATTGTATTTCACAGTTCAGACACAGACAGGGCAACTGCAATAAAATCCACCATAAATACTGATTCTACCTACTAGGAAGGACAGAGTGGAATATGGAGAGCTAAATCCAACAGGACAGCGGGCTACTCAAAAATAAGAATTTTGTTCTGGACTCTCAGGAGACAGCACATATTTTCCTACTTGCACCCTCATCAGAACTCTCATCTAGTGCATATCCAGCTTCTGTCACCAAAATCTTCACATCAGACATATCTAGCTATGTTAAAGGCTTGCAAGAAGACCATCAGCTTTACAGACACAGTAAGTTACATGTTAACATCTCTTATTTTGACTATTTGGTAGACAGTTTGTGTAAAAGCTTCAGGAAGATTTAGAAGTGTATTCCACATCCCTCCATGTTCAACAGGGAGACAAATATAAAGCCAAAGACTCCTTTTCTCCCCATCTGCAACTTCTGATGTATTTGCAGACACAGCAGCAATACATTAAGAGAGCTGAACATGGAAGAGGGCCCAATTATTGCCTGAAATATGCTTTTTGTAATAAACTATATTAATCTAGATATTAAACCAGGTAGGTATTAGGTTGTCCAATGTTCAAACTCCGCTCTCATTTATTTCAGAAAAAAAAATGGACATAATACCTTGTTGACACTCTGTAATTTGTCCTTACAGACCATGATGCACACAAGTATTCAGCAAGAGCCACAGCAGAAACAGATGCCAGCAGATGGTATTATCCTGAACAAAATCAATTAAGGACATTTACAATATGTCAAAAGTGCAGCTACAAAAACAAAGTGTAGACCTGTGCATCTGTTTCCTAATGAAGCCATGAGTATTTGACAGTTAGCCAACAAACCACAATCTAAACACTACAGCAACATCAATAATAGATAAGGAAATACCAGACATATTCAGATTCTTCAACAGTCACCACAAAATACAAGATGTTGAGCAGAAATTGAATAATTGGACTGGAAGTCCATATGTCATGCATTAATGTAGCTAAAATATAAGCATACGAGTTTTCAGTACAACAGATTTTGTAAGGACGTGATTTGCCCAAAATTTATAGTAACAGGAGTCATATGGTAAGAATAAGTTAAGAAATACTTTTCTCTTCTGTAATACAGTCTTCTGGTGTATTTAAAAGGCTTCTTGGAACCCTGTCACCTTGACTGAAATAAAAAGAAAAGCACTCACAATTCCCTAAAAGTTGTTATGACATCTCTGTTGAGAACGATGTGACAACACAAGAGGCATGATGAGATACACAGCCGGGTATGTCAATGGCATCTTGTAGATTATATAAAACCCAAATGGACGGAGGGAATTCAGGAGTTATTTGTGGAGGGAACAAAAATCTCTGAGTTCCCTATGAAGAAGACAAGAGGTGAAAACATTTCATAGGGGGAGAAAAATTATCTCTTCTGTGCCACAGCTTGAGGACTCATTTACAGAAGAAAAGGGTAAAACAGTGAACACCTGCTGCTGAAGATGGCACTTAGTGTCCACTGTGACACTTGTTATCAGTGTTTGCTGATTTTTTTATCAGTCTGATGATTGATCAGATTTCCACCACTACAAACAGGGATGGGACTGTCCTATTCCCAGTCTGCTGCAACACAATGAAAGCTCTGGTATTAAAAGAGGTGATGGTATCAACTCCATATAAAATGGTTGTTATTTAGCTCCTAGGGAACTCATACCAATTTCTCCTATGTTAGCTGCCAAATGAATAAAATATCCAGAAATATTTACATTAAGTGTTAATAAGGGCTGAGGGATGGGTTTCTTTAAGGACCCTGGAAAAATACAGCCTTAGCAGTGAAAAACGTACTTACACTGTACATTAGAGCAATGCAGCATTCATTTTTACTGAGGCCCAGACGACAGTCTCATTAGAGCAGAGATGGATTAAAGACAAATGATCTGGTGAGTAATGTCACTATGGGCCATGTAGCACTTCATCCAAGCAGTACCACTGAAAACAGATGACTGGAGAGGGATTGTAAGGACAAAAAACATAAGGCTTTAGAATGGCATTCCTGGGGGGGACAAAAAAAAAATAGTGCTGCATATTTACATTTAATCTGCTTCATAAATTGATTTTTGTCATGTTGCATGTCAAACCACTGAACAAACTGAATAATTGCTTAAGCAGCACTGATAGAGACGTGACAGATTATTCAAGCATTGTGATTCTTTGTTCTCATATATCTCATTAAGAAATGATGATTGGTTCCATTTACAGCTCTTAAGTTGAATTCAGTAACCATTGACACACGAACTCAACCTGGCATCTACTATTTTTTATTGTTCTCAAGCAGAAATCGTTCCTGGCAAAGTCACTCTTGCAAACCATTTCAGTGTAGTGGCTGATGATTTTTTTAACAATGCAACACAGAAGGGGAAAAACCTCTAACTGACTTCTCCACTGATTTATAGCACCTATGGAATGAAAAGAAATAAAACTTCTTGTATTCTGTACTTCTCCCCTTCTCCCACCTCCTTTTTAGAGAATTATTTTTAACCTGTATCATTTCATTAAATAAATTCACAGCACATCCCTGCAAACAACTGAGCTGGCAGAAGATGGGAACTGTTTTGTGGGATGTGTTCAGCCCCCTCCTCTTCTGTTGTGGAGTTGCAACCTGTTCCTTCACAGCCTGATAACTTTGTAATGATGTTTGAAAGCTGAGTGTAAGCAGCGTAAAATGCTGCAATTCCAGCCTGCTGCTGAAGTAGTAGGGGCTTCTCTCAACTCACACAGGAAAACCTCCAAGCTGTGGAAATCAAAGGCAGAATTTTACAGCAACTTTGAGATGCTACAAATTAAGAGAAAATAAGAGAGAACCAGTTGTGCTTTTGTGTGCTACCCTCTGACTTCAGGAGGATCTACTGCGACCACAAAACCAACGCACAAGGAGACCTCTAAGTACACATTTTACAGGCACCCTCCAAAGCCAGGTTTTAGACAAGAGATGGAAAGCAGGGATTTAGTGTAGCAGAAGAAACGTGGAGATGGAGGACAGGAGGACAGGGAAGGACTACTGTGCTTTTAACCTCTTATTTGTCTGGGTTCATCCCCATTAATTAATTGACACAGGGGCACCACACAGTTTCTGCTGTCCCCTAAATGTAACCCAAATATGAAGAGAAATTCAAACTACAGAATAAATAAACAACATTCACAATGGTCTTAAACAGCTTTTGCCAAATGGCACAAGTAATTGTCTGTACATTCATTAATGAAGCCAAATAATGTGCTGTTTGGCAAAAAAAAAATATTATTTATTCCTGTATATCTCTACATATCACTATATAAATAGTATTTTTAATATGTGGCTATACATACATTTATGTATAACCACATGGCAATGCAAGAGAAAGATGTCACAACACCACACAGTCTCCAGGGCAAACACTGGCCCTGAAGCTGACAGTCATTTTAGTGGTCATTGAAAATGATGAAAGTGTACTACTGGTGCAGTACAAGCTGTCCTGTCCAAAAGACCCATGTCCATGAATTTTTCCAGCTCATGACCAAGGAGGGGGATTTAAAAGTCTCTAGAGTTATTTAAGCTGCAGCTGAATCCCATTGCTCTGCTCTGCCCCAGACCTCTCCTTTCCTCTTTCCCCCAGTGCCACTCCCCTGTTCTCAGCTTCAGTGCCCGTTACGTTCCCTTCCAACAGTAGCCAAAGGGCACACCTTTGCTTTCTGGGCACAAATCATCTAAGCTGTTACTCAGGAATCCTTGAATCACTTTCACCGCTTTCCATTAAAAATACAAGATTCATCAGAGACATTGTTCAATGGACTTGCCTACAAAGCTCTGCAAGATTTTTTTTTCAGGTTCTCTCTCTTAAGAGCATAAAATTTATGTCTATGACATAAATTACATGGCTGTGAACAGGAAAATTAGCCAGTAAAATTACTCCACATACTCCTTAACAATCCCAAGAGCAGAAGTCTCCCTGCAGCCTGCAGTACCTCTATGCCCTGTGTCTAAGCACTTTTGAGAACCATTTTTTTCAGCTCATTTCTGGATACATTCTGCCCTGACATCTAATTATATAGTCCCCTCCTTCCTAAAAGTCATAAGTCAAATCTATGACAGGAGACCTTTCCCTTCCTTCTGAATTATTCCTCTTGTGCTCCAGTGCCTGGGTCATTAGGCCAAAAGGAGTCACACTGTTTTTCTGCTCCATTAATGTTTTTATCTAAGCATCTTCCCATGCTGCTTCAAGTAACTTGGCTAACAAACTGTGTGTTGGTTGCCCCCCTCTTCTTTCCCTAGAAGAGATAAGAGGGGTTTGTGCTGTTTCATGGTGCTTTTTTTGCATTTGAGAGCATTTTATTTTGGGAGGGAGAGCTTGTTTGCTTTGCAATATTCAGGTTGCTATGCAATTATGCTAGAGAAGGTGTCTCAAAACACCATGGCTTGCACCCAGAGAAGGAGGTGGTGTTTTTGTGATGCTCATCATCAGCCCGTGGAAAAGCTTAACACTGTCAGATTTTCCCCTCAAAAAAAGTTGAACAAATTAATTACACCCCTGCGGCAAGAAATCCCATTAAAGCAGAGGTGTGAGGCAGATGCTGATCCCAGAGCTTTAGATAGTCCTTAAGATATCTCAGGCTGCAGCTACAAAATGTCCCAAAGTAAAAGACAAAGCCTTTGAATTTGTACAGGTGTTATTCAAGAAAACAGCATAGAGAGCACAAATGAAGTTTAATGAGTTCACAGTGTCTTGTGCCACTGACAGCACGCACCAAGCACTTTGCTATGCCTGAAATTTCCGAAACACCACAGGCTTCATGGCTGGGCACATCATGCCAAGTTATACTGAGAGGCAGGAGAAGACAAGAGTGAGCAGTGCGAGAAAATCTCTAAGCCAACTCAAAATAAGAGTGAAGGATTATCCAGGGATGCTCCAGCAATCTCTCTCAACCACGGCTGAATTTGATTAGCAACCTGTGCCTTCCTCAGGGGAGTTTTCCACGTGGCTGCAAATCCTTTAAGTGCTCTCCTCTCCCTTCAGCTCTCTTTTGTATTGTTTGGATTTTCTATGCAATTTTGGGGATTTCCACAGTTTTTCATACAATAGTTTCCATAATTTCTGCCCTTGCCCATCACAGTGGGGCAGTAGGGTCACAATTGGTGAGATTGTATGGAAAATATGCCTGGTTGAAGCTTGGTCCTTTGAATTATTTAAGCTTGGCTGGGAGGATGGGATCCTGCTGGGAGCAATCCCACATCACCCCAAGAACTGCCTGGACTGTTCCAGCTCTTTATAGCTCTGGGCAGACCTGAATTCCTCTGAGCAGCTGAAACAACACAGCAATAAAGCGCCCACGCTGTTACCAGCAACACAGAGACAGTGCTTTGCATCTCCAAACCTTAACTAGTAACAATGATTTTTATGTGATGACCCTGGCTGAATCACACACAAATAAATATATTTTGAGGACATTGGTGCTGACACAGTGCCCACTACTAAAAGAAGCAAGACAGTCCCCTGCATAAGGGCACTTAACTGGAGTTAAGGCTCAGCTCTGAGTTTACAAGTGACACACTTGCTTGTCTTTAACAAAACAGTGTTAGCATTTTTGTCTTATTTATTTAGATTATAAGTTCTCCTGGGTACAAACAGTCTTTTACTCTGGTGTTACAGTAGCCCTCTCTCAACAGTGCCTGATCTCATCTGAGGTCAGTAAAAGCCAGTAAAAAAACCTCAGGTATTTTAGATTCTTCACATTTCCCTTGCCCATCTCCAACCCTCACATATGCATTGGCTTCTCAGCCTTTGCAAATCTCTGCATTTAAGCCACAGGAGTGGCTGTGCTGGTTTATTTTGTACTGCAAGAGAAGCACATCCATTTCTGTGACCAGTTGGTGGAGAGGGGCACCACATTTTCCAAGTGCCATGGGGGGTTAGGCAGGTTTTAAACACCTAAAACTAAAAACTGCAATATCACAGAACACCTCCACAGCACTGGGGAATTCTGTCTTCAGGGAGATACCTGGGATATCCTAGAGCCTTCCCTTTGGAGCTCCCAGGAAGATCTGAAAACCCTCACACCCCATCACTGAGGAGCAGGGATGTATTACTCTCCTTGCTCTCTAAATTGCCACACCAGCCTTCACTAAAATAAACAGGGAGGTTCAAGGCTCCCAGACCTCAGAAATTCCACACATCCTGACCTCACTTCACTCCCACCAGCCATGGATGAAACTTCTGGGTCTGCTATACTCTGGTAACTGAGCATGAGATGTAATCCCCAACTTTTGGGTGTTCAGGCTTGAAAGAACATATCTTCAAATCCTCAACCTAAATTAGTGAGAGCATTAAGAGCAGGAAAATGAGAATCCTGCAGAAAAAAGTGCAAAGGAAAGGATCTAGGGGGGAGATGCCACAATTCTTCACCCTATTGTTGTTCATGTTCATTTGCATCATTACAAGTACCTCCTTTTTGTTCCTCCTGAAACTGTAAGAAGACTGAAACTGTTTGGTCTATCTCCAACTGGGGAGGAAAGAAAATCAAAACAAAAATAAAAATAAAAATAAATCCTCAATACAGCTAAGCCAGCATGTTTTCTCTCATGTGCTTCTTCTCATTTCACTCTTGAAAAAGGTAATTTAGAACTAATCTTATGCAGTCCAGTTGTCCAAAACTGTTGATATTTTAACTGTACCCATGATATTGCTCAAGAAAAGATCAAGGAAAATCAGTGAGCTATTGTTACAGAGGATCCCCAGCGCTGTGCTCAGCTGTTCTACACATGAATCAGATCCAAAACAGAGCTTCCCAGTTTTTTTCCTGGTAGCTTTTTCTTAGCACATCCAGTGTTTAAAAAAAAAAAGGTTTAAAAAAAAAAAGCTTTTTAACTCAGCCAAAAAATTCTGCTTAAGAGTATTATTTTGATTTAACCTTATACAATCTGTTTGGTGAGTAATTCTGGCATAAAACTCCATATGCAGCTTTCAACATGGAAACATCAGTGAAAGGGCCTTCAAAAGTTTATTAACAATCTGTTATTTATAGCTTGCTTTTTCAAAAGTGATTGGCACAACATTCAGAGGAAAATTATAGGAACCGCCAAGTCAGATAATAAAAAAACATATTGGTGTTAAGATTTGATGGAAAGGTTTTAAGGAACACTATGATTGCTAGAAGTGAGACATATTCCGATTGCTAAGCCAGCTATTTGTCATTCAACAACAGCCCAATCACACACATATGTTTGCAAATTATTGTTATTGTTGTTAATTATTATTTACCGAGAAGCACTGAAATGCAAGGTGGTTTGAATTCCAATGAAAATGACAGATTTCTGCCCCAAGGAATTTTTTATCCCTCCTTTCACTCATTACCTGTTTACTAACAGTACCCGCTTAGTTCCAACTTGTTTTCCTGCTATCTAAAATGACTAGAAAATTAGGTCCTATTAAGTAATCATGAATATAAACTGTGAGTCACCGGTTAAGTGAATACCATTACTGGCAATAAATTCAGAATCCTATTATAAATGACTGTCATTGTCAAGCAAACCAAAACAATACTACTTTATTCAATATTAATTGTATCCTTGGGTGCTTGAAAGGATTAAGTAACCTCAAATAATATTCTGCATGTACTCAGGAGAACTGTGTGTGAAGGACAACAAAAATAATTGAGGTCAGTAACCAAGGTGGAGAGAAAAAGAGGCAAAAAGGAAGGAAAACATACATAGAGAGATATTTCAGCTCCTATGTGCAAGCAGATGGAGGGTGAAGGAAGCAGACAGGCTGCTCCAGATGGTGGGAGCGGCGGAGAAGAAGGCTCTCACACCCACTGTGTTGTGGCTGTGATGGGAACAAGAGACTTTTGGTTAAAGATTACTGTGGGGCTCCAAAGAGTTGGGTTCAGCTCTGTCCACCACCTCTCCACCCTCTGGGTTTTGCTTGTTGGGAGCTTTAGGGGTGTCAGCTACCTCTGTGGCTGCCAAAAAACACCAATGTTTTAATACATACCCTACACAAAGAGAAGCTGTGGAGTAGATATTTGTTATTGAAGTCCTGAGGGCTGAGATTAAGCATTGGCCGAGGCAAGGATCACATTTTCCTGAGAAAAAAATTGCAGGAAAATACCCAAACTGTCTATTCCAACCCAACCCAAATATCTTACTGTCACCTTGTTGGTCAAGCACCCTCCTTGGCTGCACAGGCATGCAGGTATCCTCTGGCAGCAGGGAGCTCAGACAGGACCAAGATGTACTTCAAAAAGAATATCCACAGAAAAAGAGACAAGGCAGGGGGGAAATGGGGTAAGACATCAAACTGGTAGACAAACAGGCTAATGAAGGAAGCATGAGCACATATGTGAGCTGACAGTACAGCAACAGTGTATCTCCAGAATTAGGTGTTCACCTGAAAGCTTTTGATTATTGAGTATTTGAAATCTTAATTTCAGATGATGAAAGAAAATTGCCTTTAGGCTACACTGCTGCCCCAAACAAGCACTGTCCAAAATGCACCTGTAAACCAAGAGCTGTCAAAAAATCCTTTCCCATCAATGGCTGCCAATTTTTTTCCCAATCCTCACCATCAGCCTTTAAACCCATTGGCCATTTTACTTTTCTTTCTTTCCCATTTCAATTCCAGCTGAACCCTCAAACCTGTTATTTTCTATAACTGTTCAAGGAAGACCAACAATTTACATCAAAAGATACTAACTCATTATCTTTAAGCCTTCAAGAACAAACTGGATAGAAAACTATGCCTGGAGATAGCCAACAGGATTACTTGGTTTAAACAAAATGTATCACCTTAAAGGAGTCTTAACAGCAGAAAAATACTGGGTTTTTTTCTGCTCTCACTAAATAGAATACACAAACTAAAACATCTGAGTTGTTTCACACCACTAAGTTAAACATTAATATTTGGACCTCAGCTTTCACTCCTCCCACAGATGCAAGAGAGGTGCTATAAGCACCTCTTAGCACAAATTATCCCTGATTCCACATGGGTTTGACAGCAAGATTCCCAGAGTTATGGATTTTAAGGTCAGAAATGACCATGAACTATCATCCTCTGTAAACATGGACAAGAGGCACTTTCCTGCTTCTTGAAGCCTGAGAGCTTTCAGAGCTCTCACAAAATCACCAGAGGAGATGAGATCCCCTTGGCTTCATGGTTTGCTCCGGTGTTTCATCAACTTTGCTCCCGAAAACCTGCACCTCAACTTCAGCCCTTTGGGATACTGCATTTTCTCCACTGAAGATTTTTTTTAGGTGAAGTGTTTGTTTAATTAAAAAAAAAAAAGGGAAAATACTGAACTGAGGAAGATATGAAACAACCTGACAGAGCCACTGCTGCCTCACTGAGGTATCATAAAAAGGAGGCAGCAATTTCTGGTAATGTCAGCAGAAACTCGAAAATCAGACAAACTCCTCAATCATCACAGGAGGCATCGAGCCCAGGAAAACACAAATATTATCGTCTTTATGTCTTGAGAACTTCCAAAATCACAAAGGAAAAACTGAGTAACTTGCATGATGCCTCAAGTTGAATGGCTAAACAAGGATGGTCTGTTGTGTGATTCCAACACGAGTGCTTTTGGCACCCAGCTGATGAGAAGGCAGGGTCTTTGACCAGAGACAACCAGATCTTGAGCACTCTGGTACCTCCCAGCACCTCCCCTCTAGAGAGGTCCTGCCAGGACCTGTCCTTACCAGTGGGAGCCAAGGCTGTCCCGAGGCACAGCCCCCACGAGGGTCTGACCACCAAAAACCAGAGGAGAGCAGGAGGTGAGTCAGCTGATGAAGTGCCAGCGTGGGGCTGCAGCAGGGGAAGCACCATGAGAGGACAGAGACACAGCAGACAGCACGTACAGGTTTGTGCTGATGGGAGTGTTCATGGGCACGTGGGTGTGTGAGAAAGAAAAGAGGTGTGAGAGGAGGATGAGGAGTGACTTCATTTCATAGCATGAACCAGCACGCACTGGTGCGTGGAAGAGCCATGGAGAGTGCCAGGAGCCCATCAAATGGCATAAGAGTATGGAAGTGACACAGACAAACCAAAAATTACTACAGAGCCCCTGAGAAAAACAGAACCACCCATCTGTTTTCTCCATACTGTATTTTGGGAAAGTACTGGAAACTTACTTGAAGCGTATTTGTCTTCCCACCCAGCTCTTACTATGTTATGGCTATATCCATGCAACTCCCTCTGCTATCCTTACTAAGCTTTAAGCAATCTACCACATTGTTTTTAAGCACAGCACCAGCATAGTTACTAAGTTTGAGCCTTTCTAAATATTAGAACTTCGTCATAACTCTGATGCCAATTAGGCCTAATTACAGATATCTTAGAAATTTGGGGTTGATCTAATTAGGCAGATCAAGTGATGGAACTTTTCTCTTTCACTACTGGATGAATAGTATTTCTTACTACTTCTTGGACGTCAAAAGCTAAGGTTAAATGCCTTAGACATAATATACTTTAAATATGGACGAAAAAAATTCTATTTCTGTGATCAGTCATCAGATTCCCACTATTGTGAAACTTCACATCTCTCAAGAACTGGGGCAGAAATCCCCTTCTCCAGGCAGGCCCTCAATTCCCCTCTCAACTTGTCTTCCAGGGAGAACTGAGTACAGCTACAATAGGTGAATCTGTGGAAATTTAAAGGGAGAAGAGTCAGATCTTCTTCTTTCTTTAAGCACACCTTTCTTGACTTGGACGGGACTCTACATTACATTAGTTGCGGATCTGGCCCTTTTGCTATGATTTTATTTTATCTTTATTTTGCTTATTTTTTTCCTAGCTACTTTTTCAGGATCAGTAATTTCGCTGTCAACGGCTCAGCAGCAAACAGGTCCAGTTCCAAGAAGGGGCACTCAATGAACCTGTGCACATAGAATATGGTTCACTGTCCCACATGGACAAGAATGAACCAGGACCATCATACATATTGTAATATAATAACATATAAACTATACCAATAATAATGTATTATAAAATATATTAATAATATTAATTAGTATTACATAAAAATCTTTTGTTGACACTCCTGTACCGGAGAGGTTGCAGCCTCAAAAGAAGATTGCACATGCTTTACTATCTGCATAAATACAGAACAGGCTAAATACAGGTTTGGGTACATCTGAGCCAACCACTGTACACTAGTTCTTCTTCAGAAAAACATTATTATCCAACAGCACAGAGCAAACAACACAGACCTCAGTCACCAAAGGAAAATTCTTTGGGTGGAAAAGGGCTGCTTTCCTACATGGGGACATGACATACAATTCAATTTCAGCATCAATGTGGCTGGACGTGATTTACAGAGACGTGTAAATAATTTATTCCAGCTCTGAAAGGGAGAGCTGGATACTCATTAGAGGTTCCTTGAAGCCCAGATGATGTAATGATTAACTGACTTAGGATCTTTTTAATAATTCCAGCAGATTTCAACTCTCCCATGTTAAAGATCTGCTGAAGAGCTTTTATTCAGATGAAAAGCTCTTTTCTGAGAACAAATCATTATAAGGTGCACACATAGATTTAACATCCACAAACCAATGCACTTGAAATAAAATAAGCTTTTAAAGTTTCTTTTTCACTTTCTTCCCTGATTTGGGGGTTTAGTGCTTTTCTTTATCTAGCCAATTTTACCCCAGGCAGTTAAGACAGCTGCATGAAAAAGAGCTGTTTTGCTGTTAAAAGTGCTTTTAGTACTTTGGCATCCTGAAATGGAATGGCAGAAAAATGCAAAATACAGCTACTATGATCCAGTACATTTCATGTGACATGCCAAGTTTTTCACTCTGTGCTAGAGAAAAATCTATTAGCTGGTGAGATCAAGTGTTGGCTGTCCAACATGGTTCAGCATTACAGTGCAGGAGGGATCAAAGCAGATTTTAACCCTGCTCCTAAATAATGCCAGAGGAAAACATTTTGGTACAAATACTTTATAGCTATTTATACTTATATAGCTTAATTCCTATTTAAATACCTTCTTATCAATAATTGAGAATGTTTCCTATCATTTAGGCTCCTGGATCCTGTATATCTGCTGCTCAAGTCAGTGAACCGCCGCCCTTCACTGCCACCAGTGGAAATGGAACAGGCACTTTAATGATTTGCACAGCAATGGCCTAAATTTTTTAGAAGCTTCACATCCTGGTAAGTCACACCAGACCTGGTAGGAACTGCAGGTGCTGACTAGTGGGTGGCCAAGGACAGAACCAAAACTCAGATTCAAATCTTCTAATTATCAGCCTGCTCTTGGAAGCTAAGCAATGCCCAACCAGAAGGCAACCCACATGTAGGCTGTTAAACACACATGTATTCATAACTAAATTCAGCTATGTCTGAAAAAGAAAGCAGATCTATTTTCTTCATATGGACCCAGGTTTGTAATCCAATTATTTCAATTTTCTAAAACTTTCTGGATTGACTGCTAAGTCAAGTTTTAAAACTTCAGAGCTTCCACTCTCATTAGAAAGAGTTTACTCATGAAACTGTGAGGCTCAGACAATGGTTAATAGTTTGAGACACTAATTGGCCATATTTAATGAATTTAATTTGAAACAGCCATGCTAATATGCATAACTATTAACTCTGACCAGCTTTACCTTCCTTGGGACCTACACCAGCTCCCACTGACAGTGGGATTTGGATCAAGGCCACAGCTTTAATTCTTCCTGAACCTCTTCAGCAGCACAAATTAACCCACACAGGTGGCTTCAATGCCACTACCAGAGGGGTGACAGAGTGGGAACCCCAGTGAATTGTCCTGCTACTCCAGCAAACCTCAGAGCATTAAAACTTTCCTCCCCAACACCCCTTTGCTCAGGAAGGGAACTGCACACCTAAGGTGACAAAGCAGGGCACGTCTCTCCCAGCACGAAATTCGCACAGCAAAAACTCAATGAAGGTGACAAGAATCCATCACACCACTTGGCTCTTACGCTGCATTTTGCTTCTTCAGAGACCTGGACAGACATTAATTTGATTTACTAAGCCAGTGTTTTCCTGAGGGCTGTGCTATCAAACCCATCACGGCCGAGCTGCTGACCCATACCCATGTTAAACCACCAGCCTGGTTCCTACTCCCCGCCTGTTTATAGGAAACCAGCGAGCCCACGAACCAGAAATACTCTGTTTATAGGGAGCCCTCCCTTGGAGGCAGAAAGAAACTCAAATATTACAGTCAAAACTTGTTCAACTGTGTTTTGGAGGGTCGGAAAAGCACTACTCGGGATTAACAGCGCTTCGTTTTGAGACGCGCTTGAAGTTTCAATTAAAGCGGTGGGAGCACAGCTACGGGGAGCACTCGCAATCCAACCCGACTCTAATTACAATGTATACACACACAGCAGCCCGTGTGCTGCCTCCTTCTGTACTCCCGGCACCCTACCTTTATAATATCCTGAGCGCAAAAATTAGTTTTAACAAAAATAAAACTCTTTGCTCGGCCAAAAAAGCACCAGCCTGTACCTCGCTCCCTTGCACCATCTGTGCGTGTTTTTCCTCAGCCTTCAAAAAAAAAAACAAAAAACAAAAAAAAAACCAAAACAAACAGCTCTAACGTTTTACTAATCTTTATGCCCCGCCACTATAAATAAAACAAATAAAGCCCAACAACAGTTAAGCATCGTAGCTAAAACACATCCAATCCACTCCGATTATTTCTGCTCTCCTGTCCACGAATAGCTGCAGCCATCGTCTTTAGGGGAAGCGTGCAAGTCAGACCGCATTTATTTACAGTTGCACTTGGAAGAAAAAACCTTCCCCTGTCTCCTCGTTCTATGAATATTTTAAAACACTTGGGGTTTTTCCTTTTTATCGCTTTTTTGGGGGTATGGAAGGAGGATGAGGGGTGATGCCAGCACAGCTCCTACCCCATAATTCTATTTTTCTCCGTGTTACCAGGTTCCTCCGACTTCTCTCTCGGATGGATGCTCGGGGCGCGGGGCAGCACCGGGGGTGCGCAAATCCGCACACAGAGACCCTCACAGAGACCCGCGCAAATCCCCGCACGGAGACCCTCACAGAGACCTGCACAGATCCCCGCACAGACACCCGCACAGATCCCCGCACGGACACCCGCACCCTTCCCGAGGAAGGGACAGCGCCCGCGCCCGCCGCCGGCCCCGCAGCCGAGCCCCGCCACCTACGTCCCCAGCGTCTCCTTGAACTCGAAGATCTTCTTGATGTCCTCCGCCTGCTTCTTCCAGGAGCCGCCGCCGTCCCCGTTCTCCCGGGCCATGGCCGCAGCCCCGCGGATGCCGCGCCGCCGGCTCCGAGTCCTCGGGCGGCTTTTGCTTTCTTTTCCGCCGCGGCGGCAGCGGCTGCTGCTGTTTCTTCTTCTTCTTTTTCCTCCTCCTCCGCCTCCTTCTTCTCCCCTTCCTCCTCCTCCTCCTCACACTTCCTGCCCGCCGCCGCTTTTATTTCCTCCGCGCTCCGGCGGGCTCCGCGAGTGTCACTTTTCCTGGGCTATTTCCTCCCAACTTTCTCTTCCCCCCCTCTTCCCTCCCCTTCTCTCCCCTCCTCCTGCGCTCCCCCCCCGG
>VXBI01000146.1:331191-440738 GCA_013397375.1 Toxostoma redivivum | reverse complement strand
AAAAAAAAAAAGGAGAATTAAAAAGGCACACCACAAGCGGCCGTGCTGCTGGTCAGGGATGCGCGGGGATGCGCGGGGGCGGCGGTGCCCACCTGCCTCACACACTCACACACAATCCTGGGATGTAAAAACTCATCCCTCAGCAAGGACCACCCTCACCCAGCTCAGCCCTCGGAGCAAGGAGCAGCCTGAGAGGGGTCAGGCAGCCCGGGGGCCGCTGGTGGGCACGGCGCAGCCCCGGGCAGGAGTCCAGCCCTGGCACCGCGCCCCCCCGCCGGCACCGCCGTCCGAGCCCGGCGCGGCATCGGCCCCTCACGCTGTCACACACACGCGTGGCTGGCATTATTGCTAAAAGCAGCTTTTTCTCAGCGGCGCTGAGACCTCTAGCGTCGTCACATCGAGCATGGCTGAGCTCTGATGTGAGGTGACAGGATTCGTCAGACATCAGAGAAAACGATAGTCTACACTAACTGAGACATGTTTATAGCTAAGATCTCTGGGCTTCCGTTTTAGAATATGTAAGGCACTAAAAAAGTGGAATTCTTTTGGGACACTCAACGTAGGTGACCAAATCAGAGGCTTTGCTGTTGACACTACAGGCACTCTGATGCCTCAGCCCCTAGCCTGACCAACTCCAAACCTGATCATCAAATCAGGACCTGAAAATAAATGCAAATACAAGGAGCTAAATAACATTTGCTTTAAAACAAACGTGACAGTATGCACTTTACTGTTTCACATGTATTTTGTATTTTAACAGATTCCTTTAAAGTCTACTCTGGAAGCTGATTTTCCAGATTTCTTATAATTTATGAGCAGAATTTGCACAGTGTCAGCCTGTGAGGCTCTCCCTGAGTCTGGGCTCGGTGGGAACACAAAGAGAACTGTGCCTCATCTCAAATGGTCTGTGGCAGAGTTGGGCCTTTGTAGGTGGATGAAAGTGTAAACCTGGGGCACAGGTTGGGGTGTTTGGTCAATGCTACCCTCTGCTGGGCAGAGCCACTCGGCTTTGTGTGTGCCAGCTCCTGGGGTTCATTACTGCACCCCTCTGATGCTTTGGCAGCTATCCAGCCCCATGGACAGCCCAAACATCTTGGGATTTCCTACCATGGATGTTTGTGTGCTGTCACAGCATGGACTTTGGAACGGGTTTCCTCCTGCTCCTGACTTACTTCCACCTTCTCACTACCCTCAGGACTTACAGTCTACTCCATGGGAGTGTCACCAGAAGTCCCCACTGCATACCCAGGAAATGAAAGATGTGACTGACCTAAAAACATGCAGCTGACTACCAAATCCAAGTTGCCCTTCAAACAGCACCACTGTGACATTTTCTCTCTCTTTCACAAGTAAATCATATGGTGTTAGAAATGCCATGCTCCTGCCTTCAGAAGATTGAGAGAGTGTGAAGCCAGGAAGGGCAAGTGTGATGGTCTGCCCTGACCTCCGGCATGGTGGAGGCCAAAGAGCTTCATTCATCCAGAAGATGAGCATTGTGACTTACCTTGGAGCTATGGCATCCAAAAATCATCCACCACTTTTATTTATGACACCACATTGGTCCCTGTGGCACCACATTAAGATCTCACTGCACAGACAGTGTCATCCACTTCTCCATTTTGGCTTTCAGCGAGCAAAAATTTTACTTAAAATTGCTCAAATCCTTGCCAATGCTGCAATTTCTCAGCATCAAAATTGTGTAAAATCTAAATTCTATTTTCCTTATTTATCCTATACCTTTAGTATCCCATTAATGTATTTTGTTTTGGTTTTTTTTATGATGAAATAACTCACATTTGAAGTAACATAATATAGAAGTCTCGGGAGCCATTACAGTTTTAATGAAAAGTGTAGGAGATGTTTCTTTTAGGCGGGGACCATTGGCACAATAGACCATAAAAGCCCCTTCAAAGTCATTACAGTCTGTCATGTCAGCCAGAATTTAGGGAATCTGTAATCTTGCTTGACTGACAGGCTCCTGCAGAGATACTGTAGCTACTTGAAGAGCAGGTATTTCTAAAAAATTAAAATCTTATGTGGAAAGTTCTCTCTGGAGTGGCTGCAAGTAGCAGTGTGTGCTGCAGCTGAGGGATCTGCACGGCTGCATTCAATGTTTAATTACACACAACCTAATTACAAGAACAGCAATAGAGAGGCAAAATGAAATGCACAGAAATGCCAGCATTAAGACTGACAATCAAACATCAACTTAAACCCTTTTAGTGGCTGCACAGAGGCTATCTCTCATCACTTGGGCATGCTCTGCACCTCTGCCAAGGGCTGTATCAGAAAATGGCTAATGAGCAGGTGTGGCTGGTGTTTGTAACAACTACACAAGCTGCACATGCACCAAGCCACTCCACACAGCAAAACTCCAAACCTTTACACTGCAGATGGACGAGTTCCCACTGGCTTTTAAGGCCTTCTCTGGAAATACTGTCAATTTAAGGGAGAAATTCAAAATGGACTGCTATATGAGAGATTTTATTTCAGGATAAAGTGATAGGCTTTTTGGAGTAGTATTTGAAACTGTATTTTTACTGCTTGGTCCTTCCAACTGATTTTGGGGTTGGTCATGTATGGTATGGCTGCACGTGGCCATGTTCACTGCTGACCCTTAATATAGGCACTGTGCAAATCAGTTTATCATGAGCATAAATAAAGGACTCATGTCTGTTTTCCAAGCTTTTCCACTGGCAACCTGGTTTTCCTGTGCTTAAACACCATAATATAAGACCTCTTTCCCAGTGTAGTTTCTGAGTCATGCAATATAATCTCCCTTTCCAATTACAAATCAGCACTATTGATGCTTTTCTGCAAGAACATCAGAAACGTGGCTGTGGCTCAGCTGCTGAGGTCCAAGCCCAGGAGATGAGCACCCACATGTCCATGGCCATGTTTAGGGTTAAAACCTCACGTTCAAGCTCTGGAGCAGCATCAGTGTAAAGCAACCAGCACTCAAGCCCACAGCTGTTCCCTGCTGCCTTCACTACCACATACCAACCTCAGATAGTGGGTTTTCTGCTTATGACAGAAAAAATTTGGGCCAATCCCAGTGAGAAGGTAGATTATTGGTGTCACATACACATAGGAGGAGCCAGGTTTTTTAGTGCTGGTCTGCTCCCATAGGCAGTGATAGCAACACTTGTTCATGAGTGTAGACCTTGGTGAGAAACTCAAAGCAAAATGACATTTTGGATGCTTCATTGCCTCTGAGACAAGCCTGAGATAAAGTAAAATCCTGGGGCAAGCCATCTTCATATTTGTCAGCACAGGTCTCAATTTTTTTGAGATGCTAAGTCTGACTAGCATGGTAATAATTCCATCCAAACTCACAGCATTTCTTGGCATTTCCAATGGTGGGAATGCTGCAGCTCCAGCTTGTGCACCATTTGAAAATTTGGAGGAAACCCTCTTGGGCATTATGCTTAGTCATGAGAAAATAAAATTATGACAAGATTTGCTTGCATAAAAGAGAGAGACAAAATTGCTTCTTTTAAATGACATTTTCAATTTTTTTTTAAATGGGAAAATTGTTTATTAAAAAAAGAAAAAAAGGCTTGATGTTATTTGTTTCATTGGATAGTAATTTTAAAAACTGCAGTTGGAAAGGTGCATTTTGATGGGGAACTACAGGTTTTGGATTTTCCCCACAGGTGAAACTAGTGGTTATGGTTGGGTTTTAATGCTTTCCAGACCAGTTTTGACACCACAAGTTCTGTACAGAGAAGGATAAACTTGGCTCTAAGAATGTCCACAACAGAAGGCTGAACCTGCTGCTGCTGATGCCAACAGCAGTGCTCCTTTCAGCTAATTTAAGACTTCTCAGTGATTTTAGTGGACTTTGTCTTGGTCTGTACATCAAGAGGATGCACGTGAAGAAAGGAACACAAATCCATGGCGAACAGGAGACTTCTGCCAGTGTTAGGTACATGGTGGTTTGTGGGTTTTTAGGGTTAAATATAATCAATGTCCTTCCACCACCCTTAAGCACATTAAAGCCTTAGATCAGTTTAAGCTCTCTAAGATGACCTAAGGCCCTTGCTCATCTTAGGTAGGTAAAACACTCTCCTAAAATATGCAAAAGCAAGGGGGAAGAGGTGGTAGACAGTTGCTGATATTGCTGCTTTTCTCAGAGGGACGAGGGAGTTTAAATTTCTGTCAGGTTTTTAACCATTTCTGTAAAGAGGAATGAACAAGAGCTGATGCAGATCTGAATCCTCAACCTGCAATTAATTGCCTGAAGACCATCTGGTGCTTTGTTAAGCTCCCATGTGCTTATATTACTCTTGAGGTTTACAGATGCCAGCCAAACTCTTTAAGTTGCTTTTCTTCCCTGGTTTTATTCTCATCAGAATAAACCTCAGAAGTTAGAGGACAATAGTTTTGACAACATGAGGCTGCTTGTTTCACTTTGGAAAAATTGCTATATAAGAGAATAATAACCAGGTTAAGTACATCACTTAGAGGCTGCTGTGCCATGTGTGCATTGCAATAAATCTTTAAACCCAGGTCGTAAATCATGGTCATATAAAAGTGTAGTGGGAGGAAAAAAAACCCTATCACTGCCAAAGCAGAAGAAAGAGAAGTAAAGGGGGTGTAGATGGATGTGGGCAATGGGAGAGCTGGCAGGACACAGACAGGGAGCAGGAAATAGATGAGAGATGGGCAGGATAGACGGAGGAGGGACAGGAGATGCTCCCAGCGACAAAAGTTAGAAAGGGCAAAACCATGCACCCCACTCAGTTCCTGATGTTGAGCTCTGGGGTCTCAAATCTTGGTGTTTCCCTGGTGCCAAGCACCCAGTGTGAAATTACTGGGTATTTCATAACCTCGGAGTACTGCATGGTCAGCACAAACCCTGCTCACACACCTCCTCTCTCAGTCCCTGGGCTGTGAAATTAGAGGTTTGGCTCAGGATCCAACGGGCTGCACCCCACCAATGAGATAAGTGCTGGTAAAAATGAGAACTGGATCTTCCTCGAGTTAATTTTGCAGAATTGGCTTTGCACACTTGGGTTTTGAGGGGAATACTTTAAAACTTTACATCTCCACAATATATATTGAAAGAATATTGGGTGATGAAGTAAGGACTGGAAAGCTGCAAAAATATCAAAAACACAAGGTTCCCAAACACTTCAAATTTGACACTGTAAAATCATTTAAATTGGAAAATATCTTTAAGATCATCAAGTCCCAGCACTCTGAAGGCCACCGCTAATGTCCCCAAATGCCATATCTACATGTCTTTTAAATACCTCCAGGGCTGGTGACTCAGCCACTTCTTCCCTGGGAAGCCTGTTCCAGTGCTTGACAACCCTTCTAGTAAATAATCTTTTTTCTAATATCCAATCTAAACCTCCCCTGGCACAGGGTGAGGCCGTCTTGTCCTGTCCCATGTTACTTGGGGGAAGAGACAAACCCTCACCTGGCTACACCCTCCTGTCAGGGAGCTGTAGAGAGTGAAAAGGTCTTCTCTGAGCCTCCTTTTCTCCAGGATAAACACCCCCTCAGCTGCTGCTCATCAGATTTGTGCTCCAGAGCATTCTCTGGACACACTCCAGCCTTTCAATGTCTTTTTTGTCATGTGGAACTCAAAACTGACACCAGGATTTGAGGTGTGGCTCACCTGTGCTGAGTACAGGGCACAGTCACTGCTTTGGTCCTGCTGGCCACACTATTGCTGACACAGGCAATACCCTTGGCCTTCTTGGCCAACTGTGCCCACACTGATAGCCAATACAGGTTTGCTTGGGTTTTGTTTGTTTTTTTTGTTTTTTCCCCCAGGATTTCTCCCTTGCTCTGAACAGTTCAGCACAGGAAATTCATCTGCACAGCAAAGGAGATGCCCAAAAAAATTCTCCTTCCTATTCCTGCTGCCCCACACAGGGCACTGAGGATGGATGTGCCCTGGCAGACAGGAACAAGCCAGCAGGAGCTGTGCTTCAGGCACACCAAGCACAGTGAAACGCTGAGCGCTGGGGAAGATCAGATCCCCAGCACCCAAAATTAGCAAGTGTGTTTGATCATTTTGGCCTTAATCTCTCTGTGGCTCGGTTCCCCAGCTGGTGACATGGCAGGAGCTCTGTGCAGATAAAGGCATTAATATTGATCAGACACCCAGGCTTTACAGCGAGGAAATTAATGCTGAATGCAGCGTGCGGCTTGAGCAGCGTGTGTTCATGTGGCCCGCAGCAATTCACCAGATTAAAATAACCCCAGTGATAGGTGATCAGATAATTAAAGGATGCCTCACATCTGATGTGCAGAAAGGCCCACGTTATGGCTGTGCAGGCTGTTAATTCTGGTGTTTCCTGGCTCCTGAGAGTTTGACTTTACAACCTGAATGCCTTCTGTGAGTGGGAGGAAAGAAAGGGAGGATTATCTGATCACACCTCTCTACACCATCTCTGCATGTGCCTGTTGGTCTTCTTCACCCCCTACAAATGTTGACTTTCGTACCCATTTCCATCACAGACAAGCCCAAAAAGAGGAGTCTACTGAAAATGAGAAGTCAGAGTAGAGAGAAGAGATCCAGTTATTCCTCCCTGGAAAGACATGTTGCCTTGCTTGGATATCAGGGAGCCTGGAGAGGCTGCAAGTGCAGAAGAGGACTCAAGTGTGTAGGATGTGGGCCTCAGCTGATTTAGCTACCCACTGCACTGTTCTTCTGTCCAATGGATTATCCATCAGGGAACTTGGCTTGTGAACCTCAAAACAGTGCTTAGAGGCCAGATACTATTGCCTGTGAAGCACTCGGTAGCCACAGTTGTGCTGACTGGAATCATGCAAGAGCATCTCTTCCCTCTCCAGCCTGTCCCATGCTTGCACTGGGTCCACATTCACCCTGAGGATACATCACACCTCCTTAGCTTTGTGTGCTTTCACTGTTGAGGCTGTAAATGCACTATGAGTCTCATCTTCCTGAGCCTGATGTGTTTGTCTGAGCCATGTGAATGTTGCATCAACACAACTCACTTCTGGGGGTCACAGGCCAGACTCATCCCCTCCAAAGGAGGTGACTTATTCTGGATGTCACCTCCATTTGCACTGAGGAAAAATATCAATAGCCTCCAGCACCATCTCATCACACCAATGGAGTCAAATAATAAAAGTGGAGGAAAAAAAATTAAATTACAGAAGCAAGGGAAGAAGATATGGAAAACCATTCACTTGCCTGTGAAGTAATCACTTTTTTCATTTAAGCAGAACACTCAGCTATCTTTTATATTGTTATTGGTAAAGTTCTTTTAGAAGCTGGAAATTAATTTTTTTTTTATCTCTTCATTTTCTCTTTTTCCCATTTGGTGAACATTGCTATTTTTCCGGGTTTTTCACAGGAGGGAAATGAACTTGGCTCATTTTGTTCTTTCCTTCCACAGACATTAACATTGCTGAATAACGACAGGAAAAGGAGCTTTGCTAATTAACTTTAGTCACCACATTAAGTCCAGGCTCACACTCACATGCAAGGAGCAGCATGGTGCCAACAGCCAGTGATGGGCACATGGGACAAGAGCCAGAACAGAGTCCTGTTGCCCAAATCAACCCAAAAGAAGTGTTTTAGTTTTTATTAATGGGCAGATTGTCCATCCCAGGTTTTTAGGGCTGCAACAGGATTATGTCAGCAATGGAAATGTGATAGAAATGTTTCTGGGTATATCCTGTCCTCTTTCAGCCTGAAATAGCTGGGTGGACCTTAGCAGGCCATGGGAAGCTGGAGATCCTCAAATCCAGGGTGGGACCTATTAAAAGCTCATGAAGAGGTTGGGGGGAAAAAAAGCCAATGGGTAAAGAGGACCTACATGAAAAAGGGAACCTGCTGGCTTGGAAGGGAAAGGTAGAGTTTCACATAAGCATGAGCTTATTCAAATCTGGATTTCTGTTCTTTACATATAACATAATTTTGCAATGAGTTTAGGCCATGTCATAGTGCTTCCTGGCAGACAGACCCCAAATTCAGGGAGTGCTTCAGAAAAAGCATGGGAGCTTCTTTCCTGCAGAGCAGAGACATCAGGACTACCCCAGGCTGTGCCTGGAGCTCAGCTCTTCCTCTATGGAGGGTAAATATCTGGGCTCAGACCTGCCAGCTGCATTGGCAGAGGACAGCTAACACAGGGGGCAATCCTGCTCACAGGACCAGGCATTGATCATGGAGTAGCTGTAAACCTGGGATGAACGTTTGGATCTGTGCACTGAGCAAACATCCCCATCAGCAAACAAGTGGTGGAGCTTAGCTGAAGCTGCTCAAGGGCTAAATCCGTGCCCTCCACTTTTTGCAAGCCATACTCCATTTACACAACATAATTACCAGATGAGCTGCCAAGCAAAGAGATCCAGTTTTGAAATTGTAGCCAAAAGCCTCATTCACTGCCAGATCTGAAAAGAGAAGTTGCCTGTGTTTTGCAAAATCAAACATTTTTTGGAAAGTTTTACTGGAATTCCTGACTTTCAGGATGCCATGGCCAGTGTCAGCTTGTGAGATGCTTCCAACTGTGCAAATTCATGCCTGCTGGGATGTGAGCACACTGTTACAGGATCTCCAGAGGGTGAGTTATGCAGAGTTTGATGGTGAGGGAAAGGTTTTAAGTGGAAAGGTGAACCTCATTTTTCAGAGCTCTATAATTCAGCTGGAAAAATGTGCTTTCACCTAATTGTTGAGAAAGCTACAGCCCCACAAAGGTTGTTACAAGGTGTTTAATCAAACCTGTGTCTCCAAGCCTAGTGCCACAATGCAGGTGTCTTTCTCTGATGGAGCTGGAGTTCACTTTGTGCACTTTGAAAACTCATTTAATTGAATGGCATACTTTAGGCACTCTCCCTTAATTAAATTTGCATGGGCATAAAAAGTGAGGAAACCCAGAATGCTTTACCCAACTTTGCTTCTTTCATTTAGCAATAACCACTCTTCTCCCCATCATCAAGCTGCCAAACTGTGTCTCAAGTCAGCTATGGGCTGAGCAATGCCTTCACAGGCTCTTTTTTGCCTGCCTTCCCTCATCTCCCACACATGCACGGGGCTATGAGCAGTGGCTGCTGTGACCACTCTGCTCTACAGGCACATCAAACCCCAGCAGCTGTCACAGAGAGGCTCCCCACCTCAATTTTGTGGTAATTTCTGCTGGAATATTATGGACTCTTTCCTATTTGCCATCAAGGCTCTTGTCTTGATTTATCCTCACTGCATGCTCTTTGATAAGCATCATCATCAACCTCATTACTGAAACTGAGGTGCAGAGAAGCTGGTGGCCTCATCATCCCAGTCACTGGCATGTTTTAATCTGGTTTAGTCTCACTGAGGCTCATGGACCTGAACACAACCCTTTATGGACACCTGAACTTCAGTCTCTGTCTCGTTTTGTCCATGTCTCCAACTGAACCAAAAGCCTGGAGTGAATGTTGGGTCTCTTCACCAGCTGTTCTTCCATCTCACTCTATGTGAGATTAATTAAACAGTGTGCCTCACATCTCTCCGTGGTTCTGGGATGTGCCTGTGAGGCTCCATGGTTGGGCTGGAGCCTGGCTCTGTGCAGGATAGGAGAGCCAGATCTCGTGGAAAGTGAGCTCCGAAGCAACTGTGGAGAGAGCCAGGAATCACTGGGCAGGAGCAACCTCCTGCAGATCCCTACAACCTCCAGGCTGTCATTGCTCCTAAAACATTCAATCTGTATTCCCACCACCACACTGTGCTCATGAGGACACCACCTATCTGCATCCTCATACCTTCCTCTCCCCTTGTCTTCTTTCTGCTCCCAAATCCCAACGGAGTCGTGGTTTTTTGTCTTTTCTCCACACACTGCATCTCCCAGCTGATCACCATCCCACCAGGCAGGAATCTGGCTACTCTTTGTTCCCATGGCTCGTGTTTTGGGTGGGACTGAGCTGTGTTTTACTGTGTCTGTGTGTTTCCAGAGCCTGTGTAGTCAGATAAAATCTAATCTGGGCTCTGCAGGCAGCAGAACCCAACTAGTGTGAGGTTTGATGTTGGGCACCTGTATCTTCCTCACTGAGCTTTTCCATATAAATCCAATCCCCTTAACCAAAAGCTTTCTGTCCTATGTGGCCTTTGTTTTGTCCCTGTTTAACCACACTTCAGAGCTTGCCTGTCTGCCGGAAAGCAAGTTCTGTCCTGGTTCCATCGTCATGGTAAGACTTCAAATACTTGAGCAGAAGTTTTCCTTACAAAACAGACTTTGGTGGACATTCTGTAGGAGAACTGAAGCCTGAACCTCACCTGTCCAACTTCCTAAAGTATCAGGGCCGATTAGCTTTGGTATCATTTGCAGACATGGTTTGATTTGAATAATTTCCATCCTCAGAAGTCAATGAGCAGGTTGAGTTTTGGATGTCAAGAATCCAGTTGTCAGCTACTGTTGTCAGCTACTTCAGTGTTTTAAAAAGTCATAGAGAAAAGTGACAGTGTCCACCAGTTTATCTCCCATGTAAGCTGTCATGCTCAAAGCCAGTTCACTTCAAGACTAATGATGCAGACCCTTGGAAACATTATCCTGCCTCCTCCAGCTGGATTGTGTGCACCACAGGAATGTCATACAACTGGTTTTCACAGTTTAATCAGCCTTAACTAATGATAAGAGTCAAATGATAAGGGGCTGACAGGAGGGTCTGCATCTGACAGAGGTACTGAACACAAATAATCACAGATCTATGGGCAGATGACTTCACCAGTGCAAGAAAGGCCTTGAAATGAGGTGAGCTCATTCTATCCTTGCACACCTGCCTCCAGCCTTTCCCGTAACTTGGGAAAACAAACATCACCAAGCCTTGCAGGGACTGTCTGGAAAGATTCAGATTTCAGACTTCTTGGAGATTGTGCATGCAGTGTTCATGTTCAGCCTTAGCTTTGGGTGTATCTGCTGTGCAGATAAGACCATTGTTCCCTGTCAGAGTGGAACAATTGAGAAATCAGGCTGTGGATGAAGGCCTGGAAAAAACAAAATGCATCTAAGCCGGACCCTGTGCTAATACACCCTGCTGCCTCTTTCTTAAAAGCCTTGAATATTAAATTCTGTTTGACCCAGTTTATTTGACTCTTAATTTATGCACCAAATGGGAAAATTAAGTTTAGAGCAGGTGGGGTTATTTTTCAACAAGAGTTCCTTTAGTTAATGAAAAGGGCTGTTCCAGAAATGCCTTCCATTCTCCTGGAGAGAGATGCAGCTTGATGATGCCACATGTCTTATTATAGCACTGTGACACGGGTCTACTTGTACCCTGGGTTACTCTGTGTTTGTCAGGGGTGAGCACACAGGGTGGCTGTTCAAACAGTTCCAGGAACCTGCTGCACCAGCAAGCCTGGAATAGCCACATCTGTGATGTTTTTGAACCAACACAGGCTCATTTATCTTTCCTGTTACCTCCCAGCACAACAGCCCCATCTGCCCAACCATTGCTTCCCATCCCCCAGCTCTGTGCCACTTCTTCCAGCAGAGCCCTCTGCACTAACACACTTAAAAATCACCTCCCAGACATTAAAAAAGGGTTCCTTTTTGCCAGAGAATGGTTGCCTTCAGAGTATATACTATGTGAGGGAAAAAAGGCTGTTTTTACTTCTTTCTTATCTTTTCTTTACTTCTCTTAATATTCCTCCCTCCTCTGCCTCTATGCTGTCATAAGAAAAACAACAAGTTCCTATCGCCTTCTCCCTTAAGAGAAGTCTGGATTAATTTGGAAAAACCAAACTGATAGCCATGTGGGCATGCATGTGTATGAGCAGTGGGAATATTTTCCTGTTAGGGAGCAATTTTTATTAAAAAAACCCAAGGGGTAGCTGTGGTTTGGGGGCAGGAGGTGCATGGACTGCTGGTGCAGGGGTGGGTAGATCTTGTGGGTACCAGTTTGGGACTGCTTCTCCTTATGGTATATATGGTATTTATGGTAGAGACTGTGGCTGAGGCAGTTTAATACCAGGCAACTTCACATCCTGATTTTATCCAGGTGTGCTTGATGGTTCCCAACTTCAGCATTCCAAGTGCCAAGCTGTGACCAACAGGTCTGCAGGTGGCATGTCACCATCATCATCCCCTCTCCAATGTCAGTTGGAAGCCAATGCAGCAAGATCTTGGTAAAATTCCAGTGGAGAATTCAAAATACAGCTATTGCCAGTTTGGTGTGGTGGAAATTGTAGAAGTGCAAGGACCTAAATAAATGATAGAGATATTCGTAATTGGCACTGCCTTTTGCATACTGTACAGGAACAAGGGATATTTTGGGAAAGTTAATTAAAATTTAGTAAAAAACCACAATTATTAGGACAGAATTCAGCATTTCTTCCATCCTTGGCTGCTCAGTCTTGGTGCAGTGTGGCTGTGTGGGCACCCAAAGGGCTTTCACACCTTCCCAGCCCTACTGTTCAGCATGGCAGGAGCAGAAAGGACTCTGTATTTATGGGGTTTAAGATAAATCTTTTCTACCCATTTTCCCCCTTTTCTAGCAATGCACTTATTAACCATTATGAGTTTCTTTGGTTAGGCTATTTTCAGCCTTGGTAAAATAAATTTACATCCAAGGAAGCATCTTTTCTCTTTAATGGCTTGGCAGTGTGGCCTTGCTAAGGATGCTCTGCCACCCTGCTACTTACTGATGCTAAACCAATATTAACCACAGCAAAATGCTCTCACACAGCCTGTTTGTGCCTCTGATGTGTCCTGCACTGAACTGAGAAATCAAGGAATTGCTTTGCTTCACCCTGCCCTCCCTGAGGGAGCGACGCTCCCAAAAACATTCCTCATTCAGCAGTTTCCTCAAAATTCTGCCTCCAGGCCTCCTCTGCTGCAAAAGCTACAACAAACATCATCCTAATTTTGCAGCTGAGATGAAGCAGGCCTCTCCAACCAGGATTGCTTTATATGAACTGGCTGCAAATTCCTTTTGTCCCCTGGAAACATCACCTTTTTGATCATCACATAACAGAAGGAGAAAAGTCAGGGACTAAGGGCTTTTTTTCTACACAGCACGTGGCATTGCACAGAAAAAAAATTAAAGGTTTTTTTTTTAATTTTTCAAACTTTACATAGATCATTTAAAAACATGAGCCAACAGCTATGGTCCCAACATATTCCTGGCCATGCCCTGGTACCAAACATGAGCAGCCAGGCACCAGCATCCGTAGAGGAGATGATGCCAGAGCCAGCCAGGTGCAGGGCAGAGCTCTGTCACAGGGCTGGAGAAGAAGGATGGATACTAAGCAGGTCATTTGAATGCAACACAGAGTTGACTTTGAGTGCTTGGTAGTTCAGCAAGAGGACCTAAGGTTTATTTTTTATGCAAAAGCCCTGGTTTGCATGGAGAGCTGCCCCAGGTGGCACCAAGATAAATATGAGCTGCTTCCCAAAACCGTTTCCTGCACCTTCCCTGCTCCCCACTGGCCTTCAGCTGGTGTTAAAAGAGCCACAGTGCTACTCTTTGAATCACTTCTGCCTGTAAGACTGTGGACAGCATCTCAGAGGGTATAACTTTGGAGCTTTGCTGATTTCTAACAGCAGAGAACATGGTTCTCTAGGGGTTTTTTTGAATGAGAGAAGATATGTGCTGAGAAGCACATATGTATCCTCTTTTGTATTTAAAATGCAATTATTCTTGTTTGGGGAGAAAGTCTAAAGCCCTATTGGCAGCTCTTTCCTAATGCATAAAATAACAATTTGTTTTTCTAACCATAAGAAAAAGTTGTTCTTTCCTCTTTCTCCGCACAACTGAAAATGTGAATTAATTACTTGTTTCCTACATTTTTGACTGAGAAGTCCAAAAGCTTTTTTTTTTTTTGCCTTTATCCTGAGTGCTCAGCTCTCACAGCAGGGACAGTGAAATGACATTTCCCCAGATCTGCTCCCCAAGAGAGGCAGGACTGCAAGTGCTGCCTGTGCACTCATTAACTCCCACTACAGGAAAAGTCCTGCTGCTGCTGCCATATACTCAGAACTCTGGAATTATCATGCCTACAGCCCCAGAAAACTGTGCTGGGGTTTTGGTCAGCAAGGATAAATATTTCCTTATAGATGCCATCAAGTTTTCCCAATGTTTTAGAACATATCCAAGGAATTGTGATGCTTTAGTAACTCAAGGGCTGTACCTGATGCAGACTCCAATGAGACTGATGCAGAATGGCTGTTCTATTAGAAATTACACAACCAAGAGAATTTATTAAAAAATAATTGCATTCTGGATATCTAAAACCTCTGGCTACTTTAATGATTTAGTCCTTCTTCAGAGAGAATAGCAGTATAGCTGGTGCAATGGTGCAACATCATTATATTTATATTCATTTATATCAGGAAGACAGAAGAAACACGCCCATCTGAAAGTTTTCATACTCCTATAAAATCTGAGACCAAGTTTGTGAACTAAACCAGAAATCTCTATTTTCACAGCCTGCTCATGAAACCTTTCAGCTGTGAGACCTGGACTGGGATTCCTCCCCAGGATGGGAATGGGCTGCCAGCCCGACAGAATACAGCCCCACACATTTGCTGGTGCAAAGCTGTGCTAAATGAAGGAGTCTTTTAAATTCAGACAGGCTTCTGTGCTGCAGCCTGGCACAAAGCTTGTGAGCAGGTCTGTGGGTGTCCTTCACCATTCTGGGTTTTACGGTTTTCCACAAGATATATTGGCTTTTGTACTCCCTTAGATGAATTAGCAGGCCCTAATGAGCTGTGAATGCAATTTATTAAAGCTCAGTTTGTAGGACAGAAATGGCTCTGTGGAAAGCAATGAGGGAAGGGTGGGAAAGGGGAAGAAAGGCACATACAGAGGTGCATGGCCTCAGAGCATGAAAAAGCCAAAGATTAAATTGTAAGAACTTGTAGAGGAATATCTGCTTCTCCCAGTTAGCTTTTGGGAATTGTTAAGTTATTGGCCAATATTAAACCGCTAAATTACTGGTTCCTAAAGAGGCTCCAGGAGCTGTGACAGGAATGGTAGAGATGAAAAGCTGGTCTGACACACCTGAGACGTTTGCAAACAGGCTCAGTGCTTCAGGAGAAGCCACAGAGAAGTAGCAGTGCCAAGGGTGAGCCTTTACTCCAGAATGGTGTGGTTGGCCTTGCTCTGGGGTGAACAGCCATACTGCAACACCCCAAACTAAGGGGCTCAGCCACGCCTGACCCTGTGGGAGTGACAAACCTCTGTGAGATGTCCAAGGTGCTGGGACAAGCTTGGATCCAGACACTTATGTGTCTCCAAAAACCCTGTACCTCTAGCCAGCCCATGACCAGTCTAAGCCAGAAGCTCTGACACTGCTGTTGAGGGCTGCAAAAAGAGGTCCAAAACACATTCTCTTAGCAAACTTGCTTTGGCAGCCTCTTCCAGCACAGTACCAACTTCTGGGATGTAGCCATTGCTTAGCTGGCCTTCATTACTGTAACCTGGGCATTGGGATTTCTGGCTCCCTCTCTTTCCTCTCTCATCACTCTACAGAGCAGAACTTGGCTTCACATACAGCTAATTTGCCTGATCAAGCACAGAGGACCAAATCAATCACTTTAGACTGAAAATATGCTTTGCTTTCTTGCTTTTCCTGCCTTTTTTTTTTTTGGCTTATATACCACTGTACCAGGAATCACCTTTGTAGCATGTTCACCCCCAACCTCAAGGACAGGTCAGTTCCCAGAGTCTTTGGACTGGATGATGCCATCTTGTGGACAGCACCTCCAGCTATGGAAATAAATTGAAATATTACAACATTCATTTGCATCATG
Organism: Toxostoma redivivum; assembly: GCA_013397375.1. Taxonomy (NCBI): domain Eukaryota; kingdom Metazoa; phylum Chordata; class Aves; order Passeriformes; family Mimidae; genus Toxostoma; species Toxostoma redivivum. Next base: position 425,028 of record VXBI01000146.1, on the reverse strand, counting down.
TAGCATGGTACCGTGTAAATCTGCTCCCTTCTCCTCATTTCCCCTAGGGAATGAATTTTGGAGAAGGTGTGGGGCTCCTGCAGGGGGTTTTGGTTCTCCAGGGTGGGTGAGCTGTGTTCTCTCTGTGTTTCCCAGGATTCCTCTATTTAAGAAACCAGCTCTTGCATAACTGTGCACGAAGCCATGCACACATTCATAAACCATCTCCTCCCACACACCCCAGGCACATCTAAAACACGCAAGCTGGAACAAAGAGCCACCTTACACTACCCTGGAGATACATAACTGCAAGAATATAGGCAATAATGCATATTTTATGCTTCCTTTTTAATTTTTTGATGTCACAGTACCAAACCTGGAATAATTAGGTTTGTATCCAACTTGCAAGAAATCTTGCTGTTGGAAAAGCTCAGCTCACTAATTAGGAATTCATCACTGCAAAATGCATGGTGTCATTGTCTGTGACAGGATCCAGTTCAATAAAAATCCTCAGCAAGGTCAAACTACACACAAGTATTTCTTGGATTGAGTTAACCATCTCTCTCTAGTTCCACTCTTCATTTTTACCCCTATATTCCATTCTAGTAACTCTCTGTTCCTTATTTTTATTTCTCCTCTACAATCCTTCTTAATCCTAACATCATCTGAATTTCAAACTACTGGAATTTACTGAAATGTGACATTTTACAAAATTCAACTTTTAGTTACTGAAATACTAAATAATTGTCCCAACTTTCCCCGAATACATTATATTTATTTTTGCCAAAATATGGTCTTATGGTACTCACCAAGAAAAAAAAAAATAGGGCTGAATGCTATTGTAAGAAAAATTGGTCTTTAATTAGTGTGGAAACCCAACATTCTGAAGAGAGCAGGTATATATAATATGAGATATTATCTCATCTTAATAGTATTTTGGGTTTCTTACTTAATTTAAAGATGTCTTTCACTATATCGATGGCAGAATGTATCCAAACAGGGAGAATTGCCTTTAATTCAGAGAAGCAAGTGCTAGATCTATGAATGGAAGCATTTGTGGGAAGTATGCAGCCAGGATTATCCTATTTAACAAGCTTTTGGAGGTTCATGGAAAATGTTGTGAAATGTTATGGGCTGAGCAGCAGCTCTGTGCACACAGGACTGGGGGCAGAATGATGGATGCAACTCCAGTGGGAGATAGGGATGGGAAAAAAGTGTGTCCAGATGTTGAGATGCAAAACACACCCCACATTTTAACCTCAAGGGCTTCTGTCACTGCTCTGTCTCCATTTGTGCCCACAAGTGGCCTGTTTCTATCAATTTTGACAGCTAAAAATCAAATACATCAAACAGCTGCACATGTTGTGAAAAACAATGCCTGGGTAGAGGAAAAGGAGAGTGTGGAATCAGTGCCTCCCCTAATGACAGCAGTGTAAGGGCAGCAGGTATCTGCTCTGCTTGTCCTTCCAGCTGACCAGAGAGCCCAGGAGCTGCAGAGCCCAGGCACAGCTCAAAATTATCCACAGGAGGTTGTGTCCTGCCCATGGCTGAGGGACACAGAGAGAAGTCTGAGGATGAGCTTAATGCAAGGGGCTCTGTGTAGCTCTGTGTGAAGTTTGGAAACCAGAATTTGTTTTCCTACTATTTGCAGAACATTTTACTGGGCTTATTTGTTTTAGCCTCTGTTTTGGCTCCTTCTGGTCCCTTTCCTACAGGGATACTCAGTCCTGCAGTTCTTGCCCATGAAGATTCTCTCCCTGCACAGGTTGGGGTTCTCTGCGTGCAAGGCATGTGCTGCAAGTCCTGACTCCCATAAAGGGATACCACAGGAGATAAAAGCAAGCTACAAAGGAATATCCCATTAGGAAAGACCTCTTTTTCCCTGGTTTTAGCTGTGGTTTTCAGCCCATCACCACGGAGTATTTGGAGATCACGGATGCAACCTTAAGGGTGACCAAGGCAAGCGGCACCAGTTTCTTATCTGAACTACTGCACTTCTGCTGGAAAAGCTTCTGTGATTGAGAAAGGCTGAAAGTCACTATTTTCCCATGTTTTACAGCAGCCTCTTCCAGCCTGAATCTCTAACACACTCATCCTGCCACTGAGCCTCCTCCCTTTCCCCACACTCCTTCCAGCCTTGAAATGGGTGGGAGAAAACCTCTTGAGGAGGCTCCTGATGCTAAGGGAGATCCCTGCACTGAGCACAGAGCATGAGGGAGAATCTCCTTCCCAGGGAGGACCTTCTGCTGTCAGAAGTCCTTGCTGAAGGAGCCTCAGAGGAAGATGCCTCAGCAGCACATGATGCTGCTCCCAGGCTCCAGAGGATCCCAGCAGCTGGTTAATGCCATTTCAAACAGAAACCTGCTTCTCCAGCTATAAATGTCAGACACCAGACTGATGGTTCCACGTTGCAGTTGCAGGTGTCTGGAACAACCCAGGTTAATTGATTTCAGGGTTGAGTCCTGTTTTTTCCCTATATTAAATTTAAAGAGGGCTTTGCATCCATGAAGTCAATACAGCCCTGATCTCCTGACACATGAAAGCTGTAGGCTGAATAACTTATTAGCACACTCAATAATGAAAAGCACTTCAATATTTAGGACTAATGCAGATTTCCTACTTAAAAAAAAAAAATATGTGAACAGCATTTGCAGCCATGTGCTCAAGGTAATAATTAAGGAGAATTATCTTTGCTATATGTATTAAAACAACATAATTGGAGATTATATGTCCATATTAAAGAGAAGCAGATAATCTTTTGCTTAGGAAAGCAACAGCAGCTCCACTGTTTCCATACCTGGAAGAATCCCAGGCTGAAAAAGAAAAATATAACATAACAGTTTCTGTTCTCCACCTTGAGACCTCAGTGTGGAGCAAACTCCATCCTTGGGCAGTGCTCCAATTTCCTCCTCGAATGCACATGGCTGTGTGCAGTAAGGGTCTCAGATGTTCATGGATTTATGAAAAAAATCATACCAAGAGAAATGCTGAGCAGGATCTGAGGAGCCAGATGTAAAAAACTGGTTCTGTTACTGATTGCCAAGGTATTTAAGATGTCAAATATTTTATTTAGAAATCCATTACGCTTCTCTAATGGCTTAGCCGGTAAATAAATCACAGGTACTGGAAGGAGCCATCATCAATCACTGCTTAGGGCTATACAGGCCTGACTAGTGAAGAAGCAGCAATCAGCACTCATTAGCACTTATTTCCAAGTCTTCTCCATGAAAAAGGGCCATCCTAAGCAAGTTAAAAGTGTCCAGTGTCGAAGTTCTTTGACAGTTTAATGTTTCTGACTCAAACTCATTTGCAGTTTACCTGCAAGGTAGCAGAATGTAGGCAGAGGTTGTGCAGATTTGGGTTTGGGGATTTATTTCTATAGTGACTCATAAAAGAAATTTGTGTTGAAGGTGTTCCTGCCCTCAGGGCGTTTGCACTATATATTTCTCATGAATTCATTACCCACTGCTACAGAAACCACTACTGCAGCTTTTCCTTCAGGAAGGGACTTTCAGAGCATCTCACTCCTGCCCATCTCTCCGTGGAGCTGCCTGTTTTCATGGTATTTAATATGTTTAAGAAAGCTCTTGATTAAATTAGGTTAAAAATGGAGATCCACGATGTATTGTTCCATCATACTTTTTGTTGTTGTTGCTCCTTTCTGGGGGTATTCACACTCCAAAGAACACCAAATCCCAAAGGGCAAACACCGAGGCTGAGGTCTTTCAGCAGACACTTCCCTCCCTCTACGTGCATGATCCCATTCTGCATCTCCTTTTCAAAAGATCTGCTATCCCTTTCCCAGGTGTATGCAAGTACAAAGGATACCAGATGAGCTTTCTTGCCCTTGCTGTGAGATGAGAGAGAAAATCCTGTCTCCAGGCGATCGGAATCTGTCACCAAGCCCACTGGGTCTTTTTGCAGCTCAGTGATGCCAATCAAATGGTTTCTATGAGAGACAAACTGCTATTCCTGGACTCTGGCTGACTTCTTGCTGTGGATCATCGCCTCCTGCAAAAGGGAGAAAACCCAAATCCAAACCCAGCGCTGGAGCTGAATTTCTTTCCTCTTCAGCCCTGTGCACTGAGAAGGGCTGAACCAGCACATCCCCAAAAAGAGATAGGAAAGCACTGAGGGCTTTCACCTGGAATCAGTGAAATCAAGCATGGATACCACTTTGAAAGGGAATGTGGCATCCCCAGGTGAGATCTGAAGTTTGGGGAGGGTCTTCTCACTGGATAAAGCAGAAATTTTCACATCACATGGAAAGTGAGGGAATAGGATAAGGAAGAGCCTCAAGACTGAGCATAATCAGCATTATTCCTGCAGATTCCCCAGACTCTCTTTGTAGCTTGCCCTAGGGCTGGGAAATTATTTTCTCCTCTGAGGCTCTCCCTGCTCATCTTGGAAATGTATTGGCTGATTTCTTTTAGAAACAATGTAGACCTCATCCTCTATTCCCATATTGAAGAAGTCCAATTTTGCCTTTTCTAATGAATCACATTTTCTTGTGATAGCAATGAACTATCCCATGAGCAAAAAACTCACAGGGAAAAAAGTCCTTCCTGACCCTGGACCCAGGGTACAAGTGGCAGGTGTGTGCTGAAAGAACAGCAACAATTAGCCAAAACACCCAGTCAAGTGCCTAAGCAGTCCTGGATGGGAAGAAACAAGAATTTGTGGAACAGCAGGGACTGGAGGCAGCTCTTAGTACATTCCTGACCCCAAACCAGGACACAAGAGGCATCTTGCTGTCACAGCAGCAGCAGGCAATAACTTGGAAAACACAGCCAGAGAAGAAAGGTTTGCTCCTTCTACTCTGCATAGGCCTTCAAAGATGGTACCACAGGCCAAGCTGTTCCTTCTGGGATTAGAGTGTGACATCCAGTGCAGTTAGAAAAACATGTTTCATGATTACTTTTTTCCTAAGCAATTTGAGTTCAAAGCTGTCCACCATTTCTAGGGTGCTCCTTGGAGAAATCTGACACTGGAACATGTCTCCTGTGAGGAAAGGCAGAGAGAGCTGGGAGGGATCTGTGTACAGAAGAGAAGGCTCAGGGGGATCTTATGAATCTACATAACTATGGTTGTAGTTATTTCACTATAAGTGAAACATGAGCCAACAGTGTGTTCTGGCAGGCAGGAGGGCCAACTCTGTCCTGGGATACATCAGGCACAGCATCACCAGCCAGGTAAGGGAGGGGATTGTGCTGCTCTGCTCTGAACTGCTCTGAGGGCAGCCTCACTTCAAGTCCTAGAGGCAGTTTTGGACACCACAGTGTAAGAAGGACATCAAACTATTCAAGTGTGTCCAGAACAGGGTGACCAAGATGGTGAAAGGTCTCAAGGGCAAGACTCATGAGGATCAGCTGAGGTCACTTGGTTTGTTCAGTTTGAAGGGAACTGAGGAGGCACCTCACAGTCTGCACCTCTCTCAAGGGGGAAGGAGGAGGTGCTGGTCTCCCCTCTCTGGTGACCAGCAACAGGACATGAGGCAGTGGAAAGAAGCTGCACTGGGGATGCTGTCCAGTCTGAACTCTGGGAAAAGGTTCTTCACTGAGCAGATGGTCGGGCACTGGAAGAGGCTCTCTGGGGAAGTGGTCACAGCACCCAGCCTGACAGCATTCAAGGAGGGTCTGCCTGATGCTCTCAGTCACAGAAGTTAGCTTTAGGTAGTCCTGTGAGGAGCAAGGAACCAGGCTTGATGATCCTTATTAATCCCTTCTAACTTGAATTATTCTGTGATTCTTTATCCAGTCTTGGCTGTTCTCCAATGACCAATGTATTTCTTGCAACATTGTGCCTAAAGCGACTCATCTCACTAAACCATCCTCTCATCAAACAAAATAATCTCTCATTTTTTCCATCCCTCTCTTCTGCTAGCCCAGAATGACACCTGCCTTTATCCTCCCCCAATAGCTTATTATCACCTTGCATTTAATGGTCTCTACTGTAACTTATCCACTCCCACTGCACTGCTGCTCTGCCAGCTCTCACCCATTTATACTCGAATGTCTGATTTCTCCTCCTAACTACAGTTCTTTGCACTCGCCTTTATCAAATTTCTTCTCGTTATTTCAGGCCATTCTTCCTGTGTATTATGGCCATTTCAAATTCTGATACAAACCTCCAAAGTGCCTGAGTATTTTCAAGTCACTGCCAACCACGGATTTTTATACAGGCTATTTATTTCACCGCTCCAGCCATTAACGAAGCTATGGAAAAATACGGACCCTAAAATAAAATGTATAGTGGTCTCACAATGCCCTCTCTGGCTTCATACCAATAGCTATTCCAAGTGCAATTTTTCTGCTAAATTGTGTTAATTTGCTTCGTTTCATCTTTTCCTTGAAAAAAGGGTATAGTGAGGCAAAGAAAACATTAACAGCATCAGTTTTCTCTGAATCATCTGTCATATTTTCTCTATCCACTCATTTTTTCACATTAAATCATGCACCTTTCCTTCAGATTTCTGCAGTTTTCATTTTGATTGATCCTTACAAGCCCTTGCTGTACCATTTTCCCTTCACATTAGGACACTGCTGATGGACCATTAAAAAAGCACCTCTCTTCAGTTACCCCACCCACCTCTCCCAAATGGATGCAAAGCATCGACACCCACACTTACCAAAACTGCCTTTTAAGGTCCTTACTCTGCTTCTCTCATCTCCCTGCTTTCTCCAGAGCACCAAATGCCAACTCCACAGCCACTTCCACCTGAATTACTTCTGACTTTTAAAGTTTTAAGCTTCAAATAAGACTGACTGCAATCCAGAAGAGTTAACTCTAGAATAACACCCTGTACCTTCTGAAATACAAACTGTCCTCTGAAAAAAAATCTATTAACTCTCTGTCTTTTCAAGTCTTCCCGTGTTAGGCACTTTCCCAACAGATTCTCAAGTATTGTTTGGAAATACTGGTGGATGAAAAATTGAGCACAAGCTGGTCATATGCACTTCCAGCCCAGAAAGCCAAACACATCCTGGGCTGCATCCCCAGCACTGTGGGCAGCAGATAAAGGGAGGGAGTTCTGCCCCTTTGCTCTGCTCTGGTGAGACCACACCTGCAGTGCTGCATCCAGCTCTGGGGTCCCCAATACAGGAAAAATATGGACCTGTTGAAGCAAATCCAGAGGAAGGCCACAAAAATGATCCCATGGCTGCAAAACCGATTGTTTGAGGAAAGGCTGAGAGAGGTGGGGAAAACTGGGAAAAGCTCTGGGTAGACCACATTGCAGCCTTTCAGTACTTAAAAGGGGCTTATAGGAAACATAAACTTTTACCAGGGACTGTAGTGACAGGACAAAGGGCAACAGCTTTAAACTGAAAGAGGATCAGTTCAGATTGACATTAAGAAAGGAATTTTTAATGATGAAGCTGGTGAGACACAGGAACAGGGTGCCCAGAGAAGTTGTGGTTGCCCCATTCCTGGAAGTGTTTGAGGACTAGAGGACATTTAGCACTCCTTTCCAACCCAAACCATTCTGTGATTCCCAAGTTTTGGAAATACACTCTTGGTGTTCAGCACAGCGCCTCCAGTCTTTTCCTGAGCAACAGACAGGTCTGTGATCCAGTGCTGCCATTTATCTCCTAGTCACTGAAATGCACATCAATCATTTCAGACACATCCTGATGCTGAGTTCCTCCTGTGTATTCCTCATACTGGTTACAGATGTTTTAGCTTCACATGTTCATTCTCTCCCCTGGATATTACTGTCACAGCTCCCATGAATAATTCATTTACTTCAATGAAGTGCAACAGTCTATCAGGACACAGTTTCATAGCAAAAGCCAAGACAGAACTCAGAATTCCAAGCCCCTCCACCAGCTGGATTTGAGCCCTAAAGACTAGAAACTAGTATTGATTATTCTTTCTTTTGGACAGTAACGCTGCTTAGGAACCACAAATCTCCTGGAAGTTTAGCTGCAACTAGCAACCTTCCCTGAAAAAAGGTTCTGAGCAGTCCTTGTTTATGACAAACCAGCCAACCAACCTTCCCCTACAAACTGCCAAAACACATCCCTGGCAGAAGCCTGGCTAGCTGTTAAGAGGATCTTAGAGCAATCAAAACACTGTTGATACCCAGGTAGGATACCCATTGCTGCAATAGTTCACATGAAGAAATGTAGCAGGATATCTCCCTTGCCCAATCTGCCCTCCTCAAAAGAAAGAACCAAAAACCCCAAAACCAGACTTACTGCAGTGCCAATGTCATTATTACTACAAAATCCTGTATACACACAAAACTGCTTAAGGGCTCTGTATCTTTGAGAAAGCTTCAAGATTACACAAAATATAGCAGTTATGACAACAAGTCTTATTTTAGCTCTATATAATGTCAGGATGATTGCAAGCTGGAGATTTTCTCTTTACAGAGGTCATCAAATTCAAATAGAAGACACTGTTAATTCAACATCCAGACAAGCTTTTGCTAAGGTAGATTTATTAATGCTCTAAATATCAGTGTTACCAAGTATCCTTCATGAATCAAAAGCACCATGGTCTGTTTCTGTGTTACACTTCAGGTCCATCTTCTCTTGGCCAAAAATATGAATTTTAGTCCAATATTATTTCTTGAACTAATGTTCAAAATATAACATGTGTCCAAACACAACCAGAATTGATACTTTTGGCCTCTAAGGTTGAAATCAATTACCAGCTGCCAAGCTGATTTGCCTATTTGTGCTCACTGACAAACACCCTGTGCTCCTCTCTCGGCTATTTGACACTTCAAATTTGGAACAGTTTGTGAAAGCTGAGCTCAGCCATGTGCAAAGGTACAGAAGGATTTTTACACGTTTGTGCCATGTTATTACCCATCTCCACACTGCCACTGATCTGTTTTGGGGTCCTTTCATCTGGCAATACTCACCTGCAAGCCTGAAACCAGGAGTGTCTAAGGGTCTCTGTTGCTCAAATGAGCAGCTGAACTGCATCTCACAGGGCACCTTTTCTCTGCATCCTGGACATGAGCAACAGGTGAGTAGGTAACAATGAGAGAGATGAGATTTCTAGCTAAGGGTGTCAGATACAGTTATGTGAAGTTTTACAATCTGTGATCAGCATCCAACAAGTGCTACTGATTTTACTGAGACTCAAACCTGGATATTACTCCCCTACTTCTGGAGTTTAGGGGGTTTTTTTAGGTATTATAGAGCACTACTCAAAAACAGGCCTTTGCAAAAGTGGAGAGAGGTTTTAAAATTCAGATCAGTATTATCCGTGTTGCTACCGCTACCAGTTCTGATCTTAATATTGATCCAAATCAGAGGCTGAGGGATGAGGAAAGACATGGACAACACTGGAGAAAGAAGACTCAAAAGAGAATAAACAGCATGGACAGTCTGAAGTCCAGAAGGACAGGAGTGTTACTCCAAATCCTGAACTAAATCAGGACATGTTAACAACTGATACTTTTGGGGTTACAGGAATCCTGATCCCCTCTATCCATCTGGGAGACTAACCAACACAAGTATTGGCTGTGAAACAATGAGGACTTTTCCTTGGCACTCCTGGCAGAGCTGCAGCCCAAGAACTGAATCTCACTGCTGGAGCCATCAGACACAAGCCAGACTTCTGCAGGGCTTGGCAGGCACAGGATCTGTATAAAATTACTGCATATTACTTCCCTCTAAAACTTCTGTTTGTCATCCAGATGAGACTGCAGGCATCTTTACACTGTGTTTTAAGCATATAACAAAGAATATATAGTATACAGTTGGCCCTTACTCAGCAAATGGTGATAACTGAATCCCGTGAAAAAGGACCTGAACAACTGGAAATCTGTATTTTCAAATTTCTGTATATGAAGGCTAGAGGCAGAAACTGGTTTTTTTTGGTGGAATAGAAAAGTGTCATGTACTATTCAGTGTAAAAGTGATCTGAAATATTTTTAATCTATCACCATTAGCTCCCTCAACTCCCCAAAGGGAATATGTTTGTTAATTTTCCTAGAAGATCAAAAGGACATACAAAATGAAAATTCTTTTAGAAGAGGAATCTTTAATTTAACAGCCAAATAAAATTCACTGTATGGTTACCTGAAGTTGGGGGAAAATGCAAAGTACACCTAAAGTATGTATTTAAACTGTAAGGATATGGTGTTTTAGGGGACCTGATCCTGTAGATCATATTTTCATATTGGGGATTTTTTCTGTACCAGTTCTGAACATGGGACCAGTGTTTCTGCTCTGCTACCTTTTATGGTTCTTCACTACGACTCAGCCCAAAGGAAGCAGGACAAGTTCCTGCAACTCTGAACTGCAGTTCATGATCAGTTGGATAGCTTGGCTGAGCAGCACATTAATTCAGGTTGTGCATCTGTCAGCATTTCACATTTCAGAAGAGAAAAACTCCAGCCTACCCACCTAAAGGGACACTCCAGAGTGCACAGGGTCCCAGCAAACTGGTCCCAATATTCTAGTGAACATTCAGCAAAGGCAGCTGAGAAAGTGGAAAATTAATTTGTGGAGCCCACATGGAAGAGGTGGGAAACTATCCTTTAAACTAAGACTTTGTGTTTTTAAAGACAATACTCTATTCAAAAAATAGATTTATGAATCTATTGGAAATTCCAGGGCATCATCTGTGTAAAGGAAGTGTGGTTAGATCATCACAACAGTTTAAGTTATGGCTAGAAACTTTAAAACAAAGAGAAAAGCTTTGTTAATTTTTTACACTTTGAGGTTCTAACTCGATTGAGAGATATTTATATTCAAATTATCCCTCTGATGAGGGTGAGAAACACTCATCCAAAATCCTGCAGTATGGCAGGATTAGGTATAGCCCAGCCCTGAGCTAATGATCATCTAATTTGAATACAAAAAGCTATTGAGTAGCAGGTTCCAAAGCTTCAAACACAGGGCAAACCTGTTCTGACTCCAGGAACTTTCATCTATGTTTCATCAATGTGTGGATTCTTAATCTGCATAATCTTTAACTCGAGTAAGTTTTCATTCAAAAGTGAAGCTAAATAAAGACAGTAAGTAATAAATCAACAATTTAGCTCAGATTTAACATCCAAGAACAGATTGTAACCAAGCACCATTCCAATCTGACAGCAAAAGCAAAACAAAGAAACAAAAACAGTTTTATACACACACACAGACTATCAGAGTATCACATAACTGCTTTGAAATAGGAACCAATTTCCAGGGGTTATGAACTCCTTCAAATGTCCTTTTGTTTCAATGGGAACTCTGCACACTGTTAATAAATTACTGATGCCATACAAACACCTATATCCAAAAGTCAGCTGATGATTCACCTAACGCTGTCCTCCCCCACCTCCCAAACACCAATTGGTAACAAGAGCTTGTTTCCCCAGATTTAGTCAAGTTTCCCTTTATACAAAAAACACGAAGTACCAAATGAATACAGAATTTTAAGAGCTGAAAGAATAATTGCTTTCATAAGAAACTCAGAGATATGACACAAAAGAAACAAGACTGAGTCTGCATATAAAATTATAGGTTGATGTTAATTATGTATATTGAAGTCACAGACGATGTCTAGTATGTAATCATGTTAAAAAACAGATTTCAAGAAAGCTTTACTATGAAAATGAAATGAAATTTGGCGAAGTTAAATTAATTTTGTTGCTTTAGCGACTGTGAAAATACTATTTTATTTCAAATGCATTCAGAATTTTAATTCCCAATATGAAAAATTTTCAAACCTTAAGTAGTCTACTACAGCTAGAGCTGGTCTTTGAACTGAAATATCAGCCCTTGTAACAAAGAAAAAAATCCCTTCTCCATTTTTTTATTTTTTTACATAAAGGATGAGAAGTGCTCCCAAACAAAATCAATTTACAATTTTAGAAGGTTACTCCAGATAAAAATGTACATTCCTTTCTCTTTGTGACTACATATTAAGAAAGATGGTGCCTAAATTCAGAGAATGCTCCGTGTTTTTACTGCACAAGTGTTGCCATATTTACACTGGGGAGTCCGAAGGCGTAGCTCAGTGGCATCAATTTTCACATTAAGAAAAATGGAAAGCAGTCGTTCAGCTGCACTCAGGCTGTTGCTTCTTTGCACCTGGAATCCAGTGAGAACTCACCCTGACGTTTCATGTTTCCCTGAAGAAGCTTCCCTACACATTTCTATAAACCAAGAGAGGATGAACAGCTCTTCAGTTCTTTCATTGACTAGAAAAAGCAGGTTTTCCTTAAACCAATATTTTAATAGTTATGCTAAATACAGCTTTTGCCACATTTCTTGCTTGTAATTCAATGTAATGCTTCTGGGTACCTTAGTCATCATCTTGCTGATTTCTCTTCTGTCAACAGAACAGGAGAGTTCATAATGTTAGGACACAGTTATCTGAAGTAAGAGCACCAATAAATCATGACAAATGTTCCAGATACAATGGATTAGACAGTGACTGCATTTCTAAGTCATTTTTTGGAACAGTAGGAAATAATATTTTCAGCAAATGGAACATGGCAATATCAACCCCTTCTCTCATCCCAAACTATAGGATTTTGTTTCCAGTAAAGAACAAGATTTGCCTTGTCCACTAACTCATGGAATATACAAGAACCAGAAAACATCATGGTGGTGGCAAGTGTCAGTTATCCAGATACAGGTAAGTTGCCTTCCCTTCCCTACCTTACAAAGATGTCATGTTTTCATGTCACTGTGCATTAAAAGAACAAAGCGGATTGGAAAAGGAACAACTCTTTCATGGATTTTTCTAATATATTTGTCTTGTAACTTTTTAAAAAAAAAGTTAAAAACATTAAAAGTTAAAAGCATTAGCTTCAGGCATTCAAAAAGCACATTTCCATTCATACTACAGTCATATTTACATTTCAGTAAGAAAGGAAACAGCTCAGTCCTTCAGTAAGATTTGTCAAACTACATTCATTGCTTCCCATAAAAATAAAATTAATTAAGCGAAGTGAGAGCAGTAAAAAGCTCGCTCTTCATCACTTCAGAAACAATTAACCCAACAATACATTGTGTGCAGGCTTCATACACTGCTTTTTCTGTAACTATGTATTCTTTGTTAGTAACAAAAGCAGAGATCCAGGGACTTCGGTGTTTCCATTTGACAGAGGTAGAAGATCAGAGATTTTTTTCTACTATTTCTTACCAGTTTAAGAAAGTCAATCAATTTGTGAACATCCTCTCCCGTGGAAAGGTCCACAAAGTCCTTGGGCAGTCGGTAGCTCAGGTAGGGACTGGGCTGGACAGTGACTTTGCTGTTTGTACAACGGAACACTGGATAATCCTTTGGAAAAGACAAGGAGATAAGACAAGAACAGTGGACCTGAATAAAGCTAGAAATGTTTCTGGGACTCCTCCATGAGTCTGAGTCACGTTGCCAATGAGTTTATTTGGCACCCACTCAACTAAACTTGTGCTTTCTAAAAATCATAGCTTTCTTATAAAACCTCTGCCCACTTAGGAGCAATTTAAAATGTCAAACATGTTAAACAGTCAAATAATGGTTTTCATTACCTCACTTTAAAGTTTCTACAGTGTATCAGCTCTTAATGTATTTAATAAATTCATGCTTATGACAGGGCTGCAATAATGGAGCTACAAGGAATTTTAGGCAATAGTATCTAGATATATATCTGGATAGAGAAAAATCTTTTTGATAGAATCCCTAAATTTGTCTTCATAGTTCCTTGTTTAAACACATTTGCAGCTATAATCTTACTGAAATTATAATTTAAGCTTTCCAACCAATTTACTTAATGAAGGAAAAGATACCTCTATAAAAGAGCCAAAAATATCTCTAAATGCTAAATTGTAGCAACAGGTTTTGGGGAATGATATAATTTTCCATTGAACACATTGATGTGCCATGCAATTGCCAGCTGTAGAGCAATAAACAGCTTCATTTTAAGAGAGATCAGCAACTTCACACAAGATTCTGTGACTGGATGTAAGATGAAACATGAAGACAAGTTATTCTACTTTTCATCCAGCATTGCACTACAGAAAACTGTGTAAAGCATCTGGCAATGAGAAAGAGAAATCCCAAAACAAAAATTCATGTATCCCACAGACAGCTCTAGAATTTGGAGTGTGTGTTAACAAAGGAGACACAGCTTTTAGCAGGAGGGTTCATGGAATGGGTTTTCATACAGCAACAACCCCACAGTGAGACAGAGGCAGTGGCCTGAATGACAGCCTGGAGTGGGGTTTTCCTGTCAATGTGTTATGGAAAGGGCCACAGGACTAAAGAAACACTCAGATGTTAAAATCAGCTCAATGAAGTTCGTCATTTCAGTGGCCTCTAATGCAGTTCAACAGTTAGGAAATAAAGAAAAGCCCACACTGGCCAGCCATCTCTCCCCAGAAAACAACCAAGTGTTTCCCAAGATCCACTAACACACCACTTTCTATCTCCTACCCAGCTGTTCAAGGGCTGTCAAGATGTGAGGACTCTGTCTCAAGATGCAGTGAGAAAGAAAAGCTGGAATACAAAAAATGAAGACTATTCCTCCCTTTCTGTATTAACAGGAAATTACTTGTTTTTACAGAGGAAATGCTGCTTGGAAGAGGGATGGAAAAGCCTTGTTCTGCAAGTCCTGGGAGTTCAACCAGAGGACAAGGCTTTGCTAAGGGTATTCCAGATGAGAAAGAGACAGAAGTTAAGCTTCTGTTTGTCTCCCCCCAAGCATAAAACTGGAGATGTGGGAAACAACACAATAGATATCAAGAACCATGCAGAAATTTAAGTGATTATATAGACAAGTAATAGATTTTAAGAAAAACTGAAAGGAATGCATCAAAACTGAGTAAAAGCAAGTTTCAGGGCATCTTCTCTGTAATGAGGTGAAAGCTGTAATATGGACTTGTACTGTTCGAACTAAAGATTCCCTTGTAAGCATCTAAAGCTATCACGTAATACTTGTTGAGATCAACTACTAAGGTAGATTCTACTTACAAAGAGTTTACATTTCACAGGAGCTTCATTTACTTCAATGGGAATTGCATCACAATTTGATTGTAACAGCAAAAAAAAAAAAAAAATAAGGCCATAAATCCTGTTGGATGTTATTTAGCCTGCCTCACCTGTTCTGTTGCTTCCCCTTCACTCTGGTCTCCTTTTAAGTTTTTTCCAGAGATGAGTTCTTCCCATGTAAAGAGCAGGGAGTCTGTTACTTCACCAAATGGGTTAAAATCTATTAACCAAATCTTACCCTGCAAAGGAAGCACAGATGAATTAGAACAAACCACAGATTTAAAACAAAGCAAAAAAGGAACAAAAAAAATCAAAAAACACATATATTTAGATTATTGTAGTCTTGGTCTTTAGATAAAAAGATGTAAAAATTGAAACTACCTGGTTTTAAGCACTTAAAATATTCTAACATCCTTTACCTTATAGAGTTTTATATCACAGCAAGCTGTGATGTACTAATTTACTTTGATTATTTTTAACAGAAGATCAGACAGAGCTCAAATAAACTAAATGTAGATCTGTGCCAGGTGCTTTCAGGTGAGGCCACAGAAGTTCTGGCTAATCCCCATGATCCACCAAGATCTCCAGAGAGAATGAACAAGAAATAGGCGGAGGTCCAACCAAAAACCACAAAAACAAAACCAAACAAGCAAAAAAACGCAAACCACCTAAACAGCAATTTTTCTTTCCATAAAAAAACAACTCAACAACACTGTACCATCCAGCAGTCTACAAAAATTGCTGTTCTTGGTCTCAGATGGGACCCTAAAAAGACATCAGGGTCTGCAAAATGCTAGTGGAGCTCATGAAAGCTCAAAGGTGTTGTACAGACATAGATAAATAAAGAATAACTTGAAGGCATTTTTAATATAGCCATTACTAGTAGTCCACACTAGATTCTACCTCATCTTTAACATATCTGTGTTCCAAACTGCTGTGTTAGTGTGCACAACTGCTTTACAACTGAAAAATGAAAGCAGAGACTAACAAGACATACTAGAAGTAACAGACATGTGGGGGAGGAAGAAATAGTTTGTGTTCCTTGAGTCACTTCAAGATACAACCCCCAGCACAGGGCCATCTTCTCTTGCCCAAGAAAGTACCAACTATTCTAATAAAACAAAACATTGTAATAAATTATAAGGAAATATGACTGCAGCTGCTAGTAAAAATTTGCAAAACCAGTATTATCTCTGAAAAATCAATTCTATCAAACAGGAAAGAAAAAGGTTGCAGTAACATAAGCAGGGCTGAAGAGTTTTATTGTGTTTATTATAAAGATCAACTGAAACTGGTAAACAAACCTGAAGACTCTGTAGCTACTAAACATCCATTTTGCTTTCTCCTCTTTTCCTTCATTTCTGAAGGATCTTCTTGCTTTAAAAGATCTTGCCTATCTTGATACAAACAGCAAATACATTCAATTATTTACTCTACAGCCATCTGGTTTTAACACACAAAGATGCTTCTGAAGCGTCGGCAGAGAGTAACATGGAGACTGCCTCTCCCACCCACGCCACCTGAGCTATCCCAAAGGCACTGACACACTGTGGAACTGCAAAGGATGGAAACCTGTGAGATAAAGAGCAGAAATGTTCTGTTACCGTCCACACTGAGCTCCTTGTGCAGGTGTGGGGAGTCCCAGCAGAGGTGAAACCAGTGGTTATGACTTGCAAACTGAATCTGGGCCAGCACCCCAGCAGGGAGCATGTGGTTGTACACAGGCTTTCACAGGTGTCTGTCTCAGGGCAGGTCCACAGAGTACAGCTCTCACAGAGCACATTTTAAGAAGCAAAAGCACAGAAACAACAGTGCTAAAACCAGACAGCTACAAAAGAAACTACCAAGTGGGGGACACAGACCTGAGTGGTTTCTTATTTGCTCTGGAAGGGTGAGCAAGCCCAGATCTGCATGGCTGAGTTGCAACACCTCTGCACTAATATTGGCACCATCAGAGCAGAAAGTCCATGGGGCAAGCTCTGCTGTCATTTCCCATCTCTGGTCCTCCTCAGAAGGCTGTCACTAATTCTCATGATAAGCAATCTTTTACTTTTGCTAATGGGGGTGTCTTGTTAGCTCCAAGGCAGCATGAGGAGGAATCTGTGGGTTTAGATTAATTCTATCACTCTAGAAAAACAAGCTAATGAACCAATTTAATCATAGACAGCAGAAATGGCTGGCAAAGTTCATTCAGCAGTTCAGAGAATCTTTTCTTGCATCAGAAACATTTATACCTAATAATTCCCTAAGAAAAGCTTTCACAGAAATTCCTCTTCACCCCAAATACATCCAGCTCAGCTTTTTCATAGGAACATTAAGAACATTTCTCTAAAGAATAAATATATCCTGGAAAAAACTGAAAGTTGATTGTGGACTACTGAAAGCAACATGTTTTTTTCTGAGCACCCAGCAGTGTTTCTCCACCCCTGCAGACAGCAGTGCACCATCTACAGCAACAGCTGTTTCCCTGAGATGGTCTTAAATCTGAACTGAGCTTTGCTAGCTGCAAATTGATGAGAAGTGGTAAAACAAACTAAATATCTCTTTTCCGGGCTCATTAAAAGGAGTGTATATAACCCTGGCTCAGTGACCAACCTGCCTTTTCTTAAGATTAAATTCTCTCTCAAGTCTTACATGCAATGTCATGATTTAAGGACAGTTACAGATAACTTGCACTGTGTATCTAAAAAGCAGTAGTAAGGTTATTTGCCTGCTATTAGTAATCTTTGTCATACAAGAGCACAGAAATGCACAAGCCAGGAAAAAAGAAGGTTGTGCAAAAGTGGAGGGGAAAAAAATCCCCCCTACCTGCACTACATGGTGTTTTCTTCTCATCCTAAAAGAAGGAATCAAAAGATTTACCACACCCTGTCAGCTTCATGCTTTGTTTTACTAAGGCATTAAACAGCAGGGTGCTGAAAGGAAGTGCCCACGACTAAGCCTGTTGTTTAAAGGAAGTTAAAGATAGATAAAATGCAAACTTAACTGTTACATCTCCCTAACCCCAGCTGCACCTTCTTGCACAGTGACCACACACACAAGGCACAGACACAAGCACTGGTCTGCTCCTTATCAAGAGCTGTGAGCCAGCAGTGGTCTGGAGCCACTCCCTGCATTGCTCTGTCTTACCCCAGTGACTTGTCTTGAACTTGGTTTGTTGTTCCCACCTGGGAGACAGCAAAGAGTAACAGCAGAGCTGACTGTCAGGCTTTTGTGAACTCCTGCCTCCAACTCAGTGAGCAAGACCTGCAGGGCCAACTCCAGACAGTCTCTAATGCAACTGAAGTGAGCACAGGGAGGGGACTGCTGTCATTTACAACCACAACAACAACCTGCTTCTCCAAGCTGAATATTTAGAGTTTAAAGGATTTAAAACGAGCAGAGAGTGAACACTTCTCTCCTTCTGTAGGTGAGGTTGCTGTGCAACCAGCCTGATGAGGAGCACAAGCTCTGGAAATTAATCATGCTCACAATATTCTTTTGCTGCCTGTAACTCACACGCCAAGGGAGCGATGAATAACACAGTTGCAAACCACAGTAGTACGTGTGAAAGGAGGAGCATCTGACACACAAAGGGCTATCTGGCAGTTTACAAGACCTGAGGGTAGAAGGCACTGAGAGAAATCTACAAACAGATATATTTTATCTTGACAGATGAAGAAACACTGCTCATTTGAGATCCCACAGGCTGAAACCTTTTACTTAAATAATCTGTCTTCATGCCTCAGCTATGCAGCAGAGCACCCAACGGCACAATCTGGTTCAATGCTCAAGTGCTGCTCCTCATTTTCCCTGACAGCATCCTCATGTCTGTTGATCTGAGCCTAGGCAGGTAATTTCCATTACAGCACAGCTGCTCTAGCCCACAGCCTCATTTTAGGTACCTACTTTAGAAGCTGGGCTGAGAGATGGTACAGTCTTTTGTTTTCCACATGAGACACATTCCTGTTTTGTAAACTATGGCATGATTTACTATTAAACAATTACAAAATAGTTCAGCAACATTTAAATGAGAATCAGGACTTACTCCCAATACACTCAACTCTAATAAAGACTTTCTCCAATCAAGCTTTTCAAGCAAAATTCATCAGACCAAATATTTCTCTCCATTCACACTAGGAGAAGTCAAGGTTACTAATTCTGATATTGGCACCTTCATAGTCCTCTAAGATCATCAAGTTCAACCCTTAGCCCAGCATCTCCGTATTCACCACTAAACCACACTCCTAAGGACTCCACCTACCTACATGTTTTCCAAATAGTTCAGGCGGGATGTTTCTCCCCAGCTCCATCATTATCTCGATGTTGAGGGTTCTGAGCTTCCCAACTCTCAGAACCACAGCTGAAGCAGCTTGAAAAGAAAAAACTGTGACATCTGTCACAAACTGGGCACACCACATTCATACCCTCTTTTCACAATTATCCCTTCCTACCCTAGACTTCCAGATATGAACCATTTTCCAATCTCACATGATAATCTGAAGAAATATTAAGGACAATTTTGATTAGTTCAAATGCTGTAGTGAAACAGCACACACAGGGAAAAAGAAATGAAGCCCAAGGAAATACCTGTCTTAAAAGAAAATGCCAAACCTGTTTGTGTGTTTGAAAGCTATTTGGACCATGCCCTTAATGAAAGAGTCACAGAATATCCTGAGTTGGAGGGGACCCACAAGGCCACTGAGTGCAGCACCTGGCCCTGCACAGGACAGCCCCATGAATCCCATCAGGTACCTGAGAACACCACCCATAACTACATGCTTTAATTTTTGGTCAGTCCTGAATTGGTCAAGCAGTAGGACTTGCTGACCATTGTAGGTCCCTTCAACTGAAATAGTCTATTCTACTCTAAATTACTGCAGCAGGATTCTCATGTCATAACAGAAACTAAGTTGCCTCTTGTAGATTCATAGAACTTAGAAAATTGCAGTCGAAGCCTAAATGCTGTGCTTTAGAACAGACAACTTCTCTGGAAGATATTAACTAAATAATTACATCACTGGCACAGACATATTTACACTCCTAATCCTATTATTCTCCTACTGTAGACAGCATTTAACACAGAAAAAGACCTGTGTAACAGAATAACATCAGGTAGGTTTTGCTTGGTGTTTTTTTGTTTGGTTGGGGTTTTTACTTTGGTGGTTTTTTTTGTTTGTTTGGTTAGTTTTTTTCCAGGACCACTTCTAGGAAGACAAAGATATTATTTGCTTGATCTTTGTAGTATTTCAAGTTTTCACAGAAGAAGCAATTATATACAACCTATTGTTCACTTACCCTGCTGTCTCTGTACACATCAAAAACAACTGAAAAGGAGAAAAAAAGTTAATTGTAAAAGATATATAATTTCACAGAAGATGTCTAAATCTGAATAGACACTTGTGTACACAGCACAATCTGCAAAGTCGGTATGTCTAAAGAACTGCAAGCCAGAATTGGGTCTTCTAAGAGAAAGCTGAAACATTTCAAGAGCTACTGTTAATGCACTGGGAAATCAGCTGTTGGGCTTTTCCACTTAATGCTGGTTTTTTCTGTTGATTTTTCTCCCATTAAGAATATTTGATAAACTATTAGCCCAGAGAGCTTATCTTTGACATTACTGCTGTTTTGTTTAAAACAGAACAGAGACGTTTCAGGGAAGGATTAAGACTCCATTGTGTTGGACATTGCACAAACATTTAATAAGAGAAAGTTCCTGCTCCACAGACATTAGGATTTCAGGAGCTAACAAGACAAACAGGTTGTAGGAACAAAGGGGTCAGTGGCAGTGAAATGGCCATGTTTGATGTCACACAGAGCAGACACAGCACACCTAATTAATATCAACAACTCCTTCAAACAACTCCCTTGTCACTCAGTGACTGACTCAAAGTTGCCTTGTCTGGCTCCACTGTTGTTCCTCCCCTTGGCTTAATTAAACACAACTCTATATATGCAGCTTTCCATCAGCTTCTGTTCTCTATGGTTAAACAAACACTTGAGTTGTCTTTCAATTGAGCTAGGGAAATCAACAGGGAAGCATTCAGGCATGGCTACATGCAAAAATTGTACCAGTTTATCAGGAAGAAAGGGAAAAGAAAAAAAGATTTAGAAAAGCCTCAGACAAATGCTATGTAGCTACTTCCTTCACTAATAAGGGAATATCTCAGCTAAGAGATTTCCCAATACATGTGGATAAACTAAACTCAGGATATTACTGCAGAACACTTGAGTCTCAGGAAGCTGCCTGTCAGGAACAGGGATGTTGACTGATCACATCCAAGCATGTAAAGCTTAATCTGACATTTAATGTGAAGTTGGCTGGGCTAAGGGCAAACCACAACTCCACAAAGCCAAAGCCAGTCACGTAGCTGGTTTTTACCACACAGCCTAAAAATCCACACAGCTTTTGCACAAGCTGGGTTGCATCAATGTCAAAGTCACTCCAGGACTAAATGCTCTGTTCTCCCAGGAAGACAAGCCCTCAGTGGCTAAGCCAGTCATCAATGCAAAGGGGGTACAGGAACCCCAGGATTTCTGCTCCAGCTGTTCAACTAAACTTAGTGCCTGCACCACATCCTCTTGTTAGTCATATCCCAAAGATATCCCTTGCATCTGAAGGTTTCTATAGTGAGGCCTGTCAGCCTAAAGCAGCCACTGAGGCTAGTGGTATTTATTTGGGTTCACTGAGATTCACACAGCTGGAATTCAGACTGATAGCACTCTCATGACTGGTTCAGGATAGTCACAAACACTGAACAAGAAGAAAATCTGAACTGTTCCCTCTCCTTAGGGATCACCTCAGAGCAGGAGTGTCCTGTGACAGTGAGACTGTAGTGAAACTTCACCAGAAACTGCTCTAAACAGAGGGAAAGCCAAAGCCCAGCTCTGCACTATCGACACCTCCAGAGCATTGCTCTTACTGGGCTCTCATCAAAGGTATTTAGAAGGTTCTAACATAATTTAGAAGTATTTATAAAGCATTCACCCATCTGTTATCCTACTGTTCTGACTCTGCAATGCTTCAGCTGCTCTGACTCAACTCTTCCATCTGGAGATGCTACCAGACCAACTGGAAAAAGCAGAGCAAACAGCATCAAAATTCCCAATGAAACAAGAAGTCAGGAAAAAGCTATAATACCTTTCCTTTTAAAAGCAAGCAAACAAGCAAACCCAAATTTTTATTGTTAACAACACATATGCTACCAGGCAGTGGATTAAGGGAGATGGTGGGGGATAAATGTAATGTGGTAAAAAAAACCAAAACACCCACAAAAACACACAAAACATTTTCTGCATGGCATTTCATTACAGATGGACCAGCATTTAGTGCCTAAGAATAAAAGGTTAACAAACCTTCATCCCAGAAGGTTGCCCTGAAACCTCCTTTTCCCTCAAGGCAACTCAGATGGCATCCTTTACATAAGGTGACATTTCAGACCTTTCATTTCACCATTTCAGTTTCAGCCGTTTCAGAGCCTAAATCTAGGCATCAACTTCCAAAAATAGTGCCCTGAATTCTTATCTATCAGTTGATTACATACCAGCTAAAATTACATTGGAACACAGAGGAAAATTAAAAGGCAACAATCAGAATGCCAGATCTATATGCCTGATCTTACTTCAAAATGTAATGGACTTATTATATTAGTGTACTATTCTAGTGGTCTTCTCCAAGCAGCAATCCATGAGAACTTCTCTGGACTGAAACAGAGCAGCTTTGCAGAGTCAAATTATTAAGAATTTCAATATACCAGAGACTGGCATTTGAAGGTACCTTTTTCAGATGGTTAGAGAGGACAGATCTATTTGACTGCTCTGGTGTCTCAGTAAAACAATTAATAATGTTAAAAAAACCCACCTAAAGGTTGAATTTTCAAAGCTTTAGAGATGACAGTAAAACAGCTACAAAATTATTCTGTTTATGGGTTTTACTAAGCTAAAGTTTGGTCCATGCCAGACCTAAATTAAATTTATTCATCATGTTTTTCACCACTATTGATCACCCATCACAAGGCAACACCATTCAATTCTCACTAAATCATGTTAGAAAACTATTTCAAATTAAATTTGCGAAGGACTTCACATTTAAAGAACAAGACAATTTACTTGGACTGATTAGGTATATCAAATACTGTGGCATTTATTCAAAGGTTTTGGCACCTAACCTGGTGTGCATTGATATTCTAGAAATCATTAAAACTTATTTAAAAGAAACTTAAAAATCCTTTATTCAAGGAATACATCAATAATTTAGCAGCAAAATAAGTAAGTATTCTTCTCATTACTGAATGCCTTTTGTCAAGGATTTCCTACCCTACTTTTCTGGTACAAAAATTATTTTCAAGTTTAAGGGTGAAAAGCCTTTAAAAAAAAAGTTATTATGCCTTCTGAAGGGATCTTTCACTCATTTCTTGTGTTTTCTTGAAGAGCTCCAGCCTATTCCTTCAAGATTTTTTTGTTGCTAATGTAATTCCAAACCTTAGCTGCTCAACGTGCTGTAGCCACAAGAGCTTTCAGACTCTCCCAACCTAAAAAGAACCAAGCCCTGTGAAAGCAAGAGCAATGAAGAGAGAGATGCATACCCATGGATACCCTCAAGATACTTACAGTCTTCATCAAAGAATTTATACTGTATGTGTTTCTTGAAAAACTCCTGTATGGATCTACAGATCTCCTCGTGTTGCTTAGAGATATGATCGTAGTACTGGGTGTAGTCCCTCTGTGATATACCTGTCAATAATTTCAGGTAATTATGATTATGAACAGCTCTAGGCATGCAAAAAACCCAACCAGAAAAAAAAGCAGTTATCAGACACAGAAAATGGGGTTTTCCCAAGTTTCTACCACTATTAGTGACTTACTGTTTGGCTTTATTCTGCTACACTTCAAAGTATTCCATTACGAATCTCTTCCTTGAACAGCTCTGTCCTAAATTTTGTGAACTTCATTTCATATATACACATTCTAACTTTTAAAGTGAATTTCAGGAGGAAACTTTCCCTGTATTTAAGTTTACAGCTCCCATCTTTTCCTTTCAGTTTTATTCCCTTCGGTTACTCTGGTCAAAAACCTTGTTCTTCAATCACACATAGGGACCACAATTTGGAACCATGAAATGCCCGGGATGGAGGCTAAGCTTGCACATTAGCAAAGATGATCCTTGGATACCACAGATTCTCATTTAACTGAATTTTTAAGTGTGGAATAACATGTGCCTGTTTGTGATAAGATACTACAGCTGAAACCCCAAACCCCTAAATCAGTGGGATGGCATGCAGGCCAGTACCTCAGTGCTCCCATTTGCTCCCTCAAGGGCTTTCTTGCCTATGCAGACAAATCATCCCTTCTACAAGTTCTAAATTTCATACATTTGTCTACAAGACACTGGTTTAAAATTACATCAACAGGATTATGCACTTGCATGCATCTTGACTGGCAAGAGTTCTCATACAGGATGTGTCAATATAAAACATTGCAATACCCTGCTTGACAAACATCAAACCCAAGACCTGCCCCATCACTGCAGAATGAGTAATTCAGTCTATTTGTATACAAAAAGAGACAGAATTCCCCAGGAAGATGTATCAGGTCAGTTTGCTGTTTTAACCATATACAAAATAGAGTTTTACTGTAAGACAATGCTGACTACTGCCAAAGATGTGCTCTTTTTTAAAAAGTTCATATAAAAAGTTTATGATGCCAGTGGAACTTTGAATTTCTAATACTACAGCAAAGCTTGAGTCTAAAAAACAAAAACCAAAAGATGATGGCATCTAAGGGGATGCAGATTTGTAACTGGAAAATCATTCACTATACTGGAAGTATCATTCCTTAGTTTGACTGACAGACTTATTAATTTTAAGAGTATGGAACATATTGTGAAAAATCTTGGAACTATCTTCAGAAATGCAGCTGGAATGCTAGATTAAAAAAAAAAAATCCCATAGTGGCAGATCTACTAGGTTTCAAAACCTGGTCATAAAATGTACAGAGTGCTTAATTAGCCAGTGTACAAATGCTTTGAGGTACTCGAAGTTCAGTATTACTATATATATATTCTACAATAAATCTACATTCAAATGTTTTAGAGATTATTACAGTAATGTGTATCTCTGGCAGTTGTGGTATTCCAGCATCACAAAGCAGGACAGGATTCAGCTCTCCTCCCTCCAAAAAGCTCTGTCAGGAGCCATTAAGCAATACAGACTTAATGGGAAATCTCTGCTATTAAGAAGATAAACTCTGTTACAGAGGGCTGTAATACACTTGCAACTGGCATAAATGGAGAGAAAATGGGAAGATGAGCATGGGAACACCAGAAGGAACAGCCAAATAAAAGGGCTTAGGAGAATGGTGTGTGTTGACAGCACCTGGATTAGCACAGCTCAAATATCTTGTGTGCAGCTCCACAGGAAACACAAATCAGGAAACGAAGAACAGGGAGTCTGCTTCTAAAGGTTCACACAGGTGGGGCTAAATGGAGCCACAAATTGCTGTATGGAACAACAAAAAGTTCCCAACAGGTACAAAAAGGCACAGCCAAAACAAGTCCACACTCACCATGCTAAGACAGGAGAAACAGTGAGAACTACATAGCCAATATCCCTGACCTTCTATATTGTCACAAGGAACCCTGGACAGACCACTTGTAGATATGGAGCTTGGTGCTTGTGAATATGTGGGCATGAGAAAGGCAAAGTGAGCAAATCTAGTTTTGTCTTAAAGCAAAAAATAAAAATCACCTTCCTTCCTGTAGAGTCTGGATTTGCTCCATCACTGCTGTAACACTTCCTTGTTAGAAGAGTTCAGGCAGAATGATTCAACTTTGTTCAGAACAAATGTGCACTAATCCTGTGCTATTTGAGTTTCTGTTCATCTCTAAAGATTTCATGGTAGACCACACCAAAATCAAACTTCAGAGTAGTAATTAGCCTGAAATTAAACCCCTCAATTCAAGCACCTGTATGTGCACTGGGTATCTCATTTCCTGCTATAGTCAGCAGAGAATAGTCAACACAACCAGAGGAGTGAAACTGAGCTAAATTTACCCTAAATTAACCCTACTCAGCTGCCTGCAACACATGCTCTAGCACAATCTGCCTGTTCTCCAGCTGCCAGAGGTCTCTCAATGCACACACCAGCTCTGTGCATGCTGTGGATGGATATCCTGACTATTCAGTGCCACTTGAAACATTTTACATTTAGGATTCTGCACCTGAGTAACAGAATAACGGGTTCTAACTAAGCTACACTGAATTTATTATGAACTCAAGACACCTCCTACACCTGTGGAGATGTTCTGACCTCTCCAGCTTTCTGCATATAATATCCACATGGGGGTCATGTATTTGCAGCACAACACACAACTGCCTCTGTATTCATTCTGCAAGTTGGAGATGATGTAATTTGCTCCTGAATATAAAAACTCACCCATAAAACTGCCTTTGGGCGAAGTTTCTGAATTAATAATTAAATTAAGAATTTTCCCACTGCAATGGCAAGCATGCTCTGCTGTCAGGCTTTCAAATACAGTGGAAAGTGAGATGTGGTAAACCACATTTTAAATTACAGAAAGAAGAAACCATTAATTTCACAAATGAGGTGTGGAAAGAAAGAACTCTCTTCAGACTTAACTCTTATTCAAGGAATCAGAGAAACTCCTCAAAATTTCATCCAATAATTTGTTCTTAAGAAATTCCTTACCTAAAAGCTTGTTTTCCTTGACAAAGCATCTGAATTCTGCACCAGGGATTAATTCACACCATTTGCGCAGAACAAGCTGTGGAGGAAAAACAAATGACAAAACATTGTTTCAGAAAAGTAACAGCATCCTTTTGTCAACAGGTCTGCCTTTCAGAGCTAGTTTTGCTGTAATGATAAGATGACCACTGATACTAGAAAGCAAAACAATCTTAAATCTGCAGTTCACATAATTATCTTTGCAAATATTTCAAAACAATTAGGTTTAATATTAATTTCAGAGAATCACAGAATGCTTTCAGTTGGATGGCATCTCTAAAGACAATATAGTCTAAACCAGCTTAAAGCAGGAAGGTTCAGATTGGACATAAGAAACCATGAGGACTGTCAAGCATTGGAAGAGCTCCCTCACAGAGGCTGTGCAGCCTCTACCCACTGAGGTTTTCAGACCAGATTTTATAAAATGCCAAGCAAGACACAATGATCTCATTCCTTACCCAGCTTTGAGCATGAAGATGGACTAGACACCTCCTGAGGTCCCTTCCCATCTTAATTATCTTATGCTTTTCCACTTTGTACAGTATTTATGACTGTGAAATCACTTATGAAACAACTTCCAAGTTACAATAATGATAAAGCATGAAAAATAAAAACCCTGCTGTACAGCATAACAAATCTGTCATGGAATTGGCAGAAAGTTGCTCCCTAGTCAAAGGAGCTGATGAGCAGAATTAAATTTATCCAAATCAACCTCTATTCTGGTAGACACCCAAGCAGAATTCTGTGACGCCTTTGAAGGCGCAAACCAGTTAAAATAAGGACACGGGACAGAAATAGAAAGCAAACTATTATAGTCAATAGGACAGACTGCCTGGGAATTAAAGCATCTCTCTGGCACTTTCTCAAGTTTCTCTGTTTCCTAAGCTGAAATATTCTGAAGGAACGATGTTTCTGAAGGCCTCAGTTACTGCTACTGGATGCTGGAAACTCCTAAACCCTTTAAACTGCAGCAGAAAGCTCCAGTAACCAGAGATAACACTTCTAATTACAGTGTTAACATTAAACATTTTGTTCCAACTTTTAGATGTCCTATATCTTTAAACCACACTTGACAGTGCTTTAAAATAAAACAAGGTTCATTCACTTTCAAAAAGCCCTTTAAGCCCACAGCATGATGACAAATGTTATATTTACATTAAAACTATTATTAGAGAGATGACTAGATGTTACCATAAGAGCAGTAGCTCCACATTGACAGTTTAAAGCATCTATAGCTGAACATTTTGATCTGGTAACAAACATAGGAAACATGATGCGACAGAGCAGTTCAGGATGTCCCCAGCCATTGGAACAAGCCTCACCCTTGGTAACCTCAGTGTGATGTTCACAAGCAGCTTACCATCAAGAATGTATGACTTTGAGCTACTGAACTTGTCCTTCCTGTCACAACCTGGCAGACATGAGAGGACAATGCAAGGAAGCTTCTCAAGTCTGCACTTTAGCCCACCTGATCTGCAATTAAATGAACTTCTTATGACCTGCAGTGCTGAACCAGACTTCCCTTCATATTGAAAGCAACATGAATAAAACAAACATAACACATTTAATGGACAGAAACCCAACCACAAATGGCACCCAGCCTGTGAGCAATTTTTTTAAATTACTTAGAAATCATGCAAGGAGTCCTACCTCATAGTTCAAGGAAGGATCAGGGGAATCATCAGTACAGTGAATAAATCTGGAAAAGTAAGGCACAGGCTTCAAAATCTGCTTTACATGTTAGATTTTAGACATAGTGAGAAAAATAACCCTAAACTGTGAAACATAGGAACTACTGTTAAATTATTTCCAATATGTACAAAACAAGTAAATGCAATGATAACAACTCTCCTTTTGACAATTATTACAAGGAAAAAACAGAATCGTCACCTCTTTTATTCTAGTGCAATTTGGAAGCACTTAAGTCCGGAAATGGATGTGTCCAAATTTTATTCACTGTTGATTTATTTCTGTTTGAATCAACAGTGCTGCTCCTTTCCTTTATATTGTTATGATGGCATAACTGAATTCTCAAAAAACCCAATAAACTTGAGCAATCTAATCCAGTTCCATTGCAGCATGTTTTCCCAAGTACTTTTAATGTTTAACTTCCCAAACCACACAACAGAGACACATCATCATGCCTTACAGCAGTTCATTTCCATGAATAAAGGATGCAAAACAGCACTGCTGCTCAGCACTCCTGATTCCATAGCATGGTATCTTTCTAAATTAAGAGCCTTAAGAAATACTCTTACAAATGGCTTGAGAGTGGGAATAAACAGAACTATTTCCACAACTGCAAGCAGATGTCAAGGTTTTGTCCCTTGTGAGGAGCTGACTCTGTCGGTCTCCTTTCAGGAGCTAGCAAGAATGGAGGCAGTTGTAAGTCAAGTCAACTTCCATGTATCTTTTTGCCATTTTACAGCAAACCTTGCAATAGATTCTGTAATTTTCAAAAGGTATTCACAGAAGAACATGTGTTTTTCTTCCAATTCCTCTCCCTGACCTTATTGGCAACAAACTACTTGGAAGCACAGAACTGTGTTAAGGGTCACTGCTGAGCAATAGTCCTAAATGCAATATTTATAGGATCTCCTTTTGGCAGTGAATTTCATTCAGCAACCCAAAAGTCTCACATAAACATTGCATTTGTAAGACATAGCTGCCCAGTCTTTGGTTTGAAGAGCTATTGTAAGAGTTCATTCTGTATGCTGCCAGCAGAAATAAATTTCACACATTTTAGTTTAGACTTTAATATCCACAACACACAGAAAAGTAGGGCAATACAGGCAGGCTTTCCAAAAGCACAGTGATCAGACACATCATATATATATATATCTGTAAGCCTGTGTAAACAGATAACATCCTTCAACTACAGTTTGGATTCCCCGCAATTTAAGATCTGTCAAGGCAAGAGAAACAAACCCATAAGAGCTCACAGTTTTGCTAGACTCAGAATTCCTCCCTTACTAGAGTATATGCCTACCAAGCTGAAGAAAATATCCCACACACACACAAAGCCAATAATAAACTCTATCTACAGAGGCAGCTGAAGTCCAGCACAAGGAGTTTTACAATGCCTGCACACAAGGACCTGCATTACCTCTCACAGACTCTATCTGAGATTGGGGTACCTGCAATTTGCTTCATTCCAATAACAGTCTTTTCCAGCAGTCAAAAAACCCCAGCCTTATAATCAATATTATTCCCTAACTTAACCCTCAAATATTTTGGGTAAGAGTTATGTGGGGAAAGATGGTTCCTCTTTCCTCGTAAGTCAGAAAATTAAATCCTTGGGTGCCATCCCAAGCCCCACAGACTGTGCAGGTATCATTGCCAAATCAAGCAAACGGGTAAAAATACTGCACAACACAGTAAGGGCTTTTTTTCTGAGTCTTAATGACACAGGACTGAGTATAAATAAGGAAAAAAAACGGGTGAACACAGCACAAGACAAAATAAACTCATGTTTTTGTAATCTGGTTTTCCTTCTTAATATTATCATGAGTTTTCATTGAAAAAAGGCCACCCTTGTTCAGGGAGTAAATTTGGGGAAACTTGAGGTTGCAATTTTATGGTTTTTTACCAGCTCATAGCATTTATTGCTGAGACCCATCCGAACTCATGTATTACTGATGGGCTTTTGATCTCTAGAGGCACAATGCTAAGTGGGGTGTCTTCAACCCACATCCTATTCAGGTTTGGACACACTTGAAAGAATAATCAGGAAGATATCAGGAACCCCAAACTGAGATATGCCTGGGCTGTATTTTCTGAAGCCTCTGTCATTTTGAATACTATTGGTGAAGGGATCAAACTCTTCTGCTGTGTTGTGGTCAACAGCTTTTTTACAGTTGCACTTAGAAGTCGCGACCAGAAGGATCGAGATGTTTTTATATGTGGCAGCTCTATGTCAAATTCCAAATGCAAAAACTTGACCACAGGACACGCTACACAAAGCCATTATGCAGGTGAGTTTTCAACACTGAGAAAAGCAATTTCATAAGGTTGGCAAGTTTCTCCAGTATCCACCCTGCTAAGAAAGCCATGAACCCATCTGCAAATCACTGAGATAATTAGGAACTATTATGAATATGATGAGAATTGAAAATTTATTCTGTACCTGATACTTCCCTGCTATTATCACATGGTTTATTTTAAAATCTTATTAAAAAAAAAAAAAAAAAGGAGACGCTTTTAACAGCCTTTGAACCGTATCTTTATTCCTTGAATATTAAACCTTGCTGGAACTTCGAGGCCTAAAAGAAATAGAAAAATTCTTGCACCACTCAAAAGAGAATCTTGTACTACACTGTAAATTGCTAGGAAAAATGGGCAGGAGTAAAACCTCCAGAAAAAAAGAATCGTCATCAAAGGCCTCATTTTCCACATCCTCTGTGTGGAACTGCCTACCTTGAAACAGTTTATATTAAAGCCTAAACTAACAGCTCCTGAAAAAGATAGTGGAGTGCTAAGGCACATTCTTCATGATCCAACACTGCCTCCTATGTTCTGTTAGGAGAACACAGGCTGCTATTCTCCACATCTCAAAAAGCTTTGATATTTCCTTGCAATTTGGAATTCAATATTAAAAGCATTGTCTGGCATCAGAAATGTTGTCAGAATGCAGATGCATTATCACATCATTAGAAGTACTGCTAATATTTCTACCAGTCTCAAGGTGAGCAATCAATCACGTTTTAACAAAACACAGTCCACCCATTCTAACCTTCTAATAAGGAAGAAAATTGTATTTTACATCAATACATCCATCAGGGCTATACAGAGCTTTTTGTTCAAAAGATTTTCAATCACTTACAGAATTCCCAGTTAGAAAATATTTTTTTATCAAATATACTCAACGCTAAATTTCCGAAAGCCTACATTAATGCCTGAAAAATTAAGATCATACCCCTCACAAGACTTTTTTGTGAACTCAGCTAAGCAAAATACAATGCTGACTTTGAAGCAGAAGCCACATCAACTGCATTAATGAGTACATCACTCTGAAGTCTGTTAATTTATTTAAAATTAACATGCTGGAAAGATAATTCATTAGTCTGAACTTTTCAACCAAGGTGCCAGCATCATGAGAGAATCCAAACTTTTAAAACAGTCAGAACAATTTAATGATGCTATATATATAGCAATTTGCATTGAGTCCATATTTTTTAATAGTTTGTATTGAAGCATTATGTGGTTGAAATTTTCTCAGAACTTGAGACAGTTGAGAATTACAACAAGGGTATTCCCTGACCTGAACAATGTTTAGAGGCAGACAGGAGATGGGAGAGGAAGAAAAAGGCAAAGAAAGCGGTTTGCCTTAAGTACTGCATCACTGGCTTAAATTTCTAGGTTAAAAACCAGATCTACAAATTGCCATTGCAGCTTTACCATATTACAACCCATGAAGTGGGTATTTAAGTTCATACAATTGAACAGGAGACAAAACAACAACAAAAAAAGTGTATTCAGCATTTCAGCAGTCACTTATGCAGGGCAAGAAACCTTTAGACCATACTGAGTATTATTGATGAAGTAGAAATATAGTGCATTTCTCCTCCCTCCAAATAGTCCTTCCAAGGGATTTGGATGCATTAAGTATGTAATTTTCATTTGTTCAGCATTTCAGGTTCTTATGCCAGCTACATTTTTAATTTCTGCTTGCTAAGGACTAGTGAACTGGCAGCTAATCAATAGTATAATTAAGGACGACCACTGTTCTGATTTAGCAATAATCATTGCCCTGCTTGGGGACATTCTGTACAAATAACTTTGTAATTTAGAAATACCAAGCAGAGACTGGACAATGATATATGCTTTAATCAAGTATGACATATTCATAAATTACAAGATATACACAGAGACCAAGGTGATTTCCCAGAATCATGTCATAAGCTTTACTTATTTACCACCTTAGTTGTGCTGTCTGGTGGTTTTATCACATTGGGAAAGGAGCCTAAATGGAGTGGACCTGCAGAGTTTGAGATGTTGCCGTTCTGCAAGAGGTTATTCTCCCACAGCAGGATCAGGAGAAGGGAATGTGCCTGCTATGGGCTCTCAGCCACTACTGTTCTCGTGTGAACTTAAGGCGAAACCATTGATGCTTCAAGTCAACAGCCATGCTGTGAAACCTCACCACAGCCACGAGAATGCCTTCACTGCCTCCCCCACCAAGCCAGTGCTGACTGCAGGGGGTGAAGAGCTGAGGCACTGACTGGAACTGATACAAGTAAGCGGGACAGAAAATACACTGATTACAGACAGTATCAGTGAAGGTGGTAGAACCAATTCATTCTACTAAGAGTTGCCACATCTAAACCAAGTGGCACTTACCGAACACTTGCTTGTCTGCAAGACTCACTAGAAAACAGTTAATCAAACAGAAATACTGCAAGAAGCTCTTGGTACTTTTTGCTGGATCTCTTTATACACAAGGATAGTAAATACAAACTCCCTATTATTTAACATTCACAAAGGGATGATGCAAAGTGTGCAGCTCTTTTCAGATCCACATGAATCAGTCCTGAAAGCCATTGCAACAAAAATTTTACTGCTCAACTCTGTTAGCAAGCCATCCTCCAGACACTCCACCTCTTATTAGGTGAAACCATAACAAGCAGGTCCTTGGGAAGGTACCAAAGGCTTCTGAGAATTCACTCATCTCTGACATGTAGATCTCTCATCTCCCCTATTCACACAGAATCACTACATTGGAAGAGACTTTCAAGATCATCAAGTCCAGCCCATGCCCTAACACCTCAACTCAACCATGGCACTGAGTGCCATATCCAGTCCTTTTTTAAACACATCCAAGGATGGTGACTCCACCACCTCCCCAGGTAGAGAATTCCATTTCTTTATCACTCTTTCCATAAAAAACTTTTTCCTAATATCCAACCTATATGTCCCTTGGTGCAGCTTAAGATTGTGTCTTCTCATTCTGTCAGTTGCTGCCTAGAGAAAGAGACCAAACCCCACCAGCCCACTTTTAGGAAGTTGTAGAGAGTGATACGGTCACCTCTGAGTCTCCTTTTCCCCAGGCTAAACAACCCCAGCATCCTCAGTCGTTCCTCACAGGGTTTGTGTTCCAAGCCCCTCACCAGCCTCGTTGCCGCCTCTGGACATGCTCAAGCATCTCAACGTCCTTCCTAAATTGAGGGGCCCAGAACTGGACACTCAAGGTGTGGCCCTACCAGTGCTGAGTACAGGGGAAGAATGACCTTCCAGCTCCTGCTGGCCACACTATTCCTGACACAGGCCAGGGGCCATTGGCCTTTTTGGCCACCAGGGCATACTGCTGGTTCACATTCAGCCAGCTGTCGACCAGTACCCCCAGGTCCCTTTCTGCCTGGGCACTGTCCAGCCACACTGTCCCCAGCCTACAACATTGCAGAGGGTTATTGTGGCCAAAATGCAGGACTTGGCACTTGGATTTATTAAATTTCATCCCACTGGACCCTGCCCATCCATCCAACCATTACAGGTCTCTCTGCAGAGCCCTCCTACCTTCCATGAGATCAACACACGCTCCCAGCTTAGTGTCATCTGTAAATTTACTAATGAAAGACTCAATCCCCTCATCCATGTCATCAATAGAAACATTGAACAGAACTGGCCTCAGCAGTGACTCCTGAGGGGCCCCACTAGTGATTGGTCACCACCTGGACCCAGCACTGCTCACCACCACTCTCTGGGTCCAGTCATCCATCCAGTTCTTAACCCAGCAAAGAGTGCTCCTGCCCAAGCTGTGGGTTGCCAGCCTTTCCAGGACTATGCTGTGGGAGACAGTGTCAAAGGCCTTGCTGAAGTCCATACAGCCTTTCCTGCATCCACCAGGTGGGTCACTTGGTCATAAAAGGACATCAGGTTGGTCAAACATCACCTCCCACTCCTAAACCCATGCTAGCTGGGTCTGATACCCTGGCCATCCTGTAAGGGCTGTCCCATTACCTTACCAGGTACTGAGGTCAGGCTGACTGGCCTAAAATTACCAGGATCCTCCTTCCTACCCTTTGTGTGAATGGGCGTCAGAGTGGCCACCTTCCAGTCATTTGGAACATCACCAATGAGCCAGGACTGCTGGTAAATGATGAAGAGTGGCTTCACAAGCTCATCTGCCAGCCCCCTCATCATCCCTGGGGTGGATCCCATCTGGTCCCGTAGATTTATGAACATCCAAGCAGCTCAGAAATTCTCAGACTGCCTCCTCCTGGATAACAGGGGGACCATTCTGCTCCCTGACACCATCTACCAACCCAGGAGGACAGCAGTCCTGAGGACAAGCTGTCTTCCCACTAAACACTGAGGCAAAGAATGCGTTAAGCACTTCTGCCTTCTCATCTGCAGTTACTAAGTTCCCTCCCTCATCCAATAGAGAACAAAGGTTGGTCTTACCCTTCCTTTCATTCTCTGTGACCCCAGAATAATGAATTCTCATTCTTCACAATTGTTTCCCAAGCCTAACATACTTTTCAAACTGTTTTATCACTCCAGTATCTTCTCCCCTCTTCCTGAGTCTCTCCCCCAGCATCTCCTGACATTGCAGGTTAGGCATGATGTAAAAACCAACATCAGAATTGGACTTACAGCCTTCTTATCAACAGCCCCTTCTTTTTTTCATGTACCAAAAACTGGGGGAAGAGAGTCTCATTAGAGTTGCAGGAATAAAAAAGAAGGCAATTGCACAGCATTAATGTAACTGGTTCCACACTTTAAAAAGAAAATTTTTATCAAGACATAAGCCACTTGACATGAAACTTACACCTGTTAACCCTCTGCAAGGCACCCAGAACAATGGCTCTACATTTGACTGAGTCTCCTAAAAAATCCTGTAATGTAAATAAGCATTGAATAATTCCTGGAAAATAATCTGAAATACCAAGCCATGGATTGCCCCTTTTCTTTGAAATTCTTCTTGTCTGGGGAAAAGAAAAGTAACCACAGTAACAGAAATATCAACTTCAGTAATCTAATTTTCTTTCAGAAAAATGCTGGATTTTAAAAATGAGTGACATAAATCAATGAGATGCGAGTAGTACAGGAGGAAACTGTTCCTATACAATTAAGTACTCCCTTCCTGTGAGCCGATAAAAATCAACCCCAAGCACATAGTATTTTTAATTTTATCTATAATTGCTGTCCTTAATCACCTGGAATATATTTGTTCCAAGAGCTACAAGAACTTGGGTTCAGAACAAGCTCTAGAAATACATGAAATATGTTAGCAGAAGTCTCAAGCATCTTCCAGGCAGCCAGACAAACCTCAACAGCTTTAAAACATGAAAAGGACAAGATAGTCACACTCTATTACCATATGAAGTGGCACCAATAAGGAGGGTAGCAACAAATAAACACCAAGAGGGGTAGAAAGGCAAAAAATCTCAAGAATACAACATGACTTGCTCTGGAAAGGTAGTCAAAAAAATATGGCCTTAGTCCACAGTGCCAAAGCACACTGGTAGCATGTGATACTTTAACATCTTTCTGGTTTGCTTTTCGTTTTTTCTAGCTGCATATAATTAAGATTGCTGGAAATCTACTTACGGCTGAGTGAGGTCACGAGTTATGAAGTCTGAACTCTTGAAGAGGAGGAAGATGTCACTGAGAGCTTTACATTTCAGAGAGCTGTTCATTGCTATCCAGTAGGCATCCTAAAGAAACATAGAGTTTATCTGAAATACATCTTTATTAGCAGGAAGGACTGCAAACTTCAAGTCAACTGAAATATTATGCAATGTTTCAGAACATTCAGAAGAGTATTTTTTTTATATTTTGAGGAAAACTTCACTAGTGGTTAAAAGAGACAAAACGGTTATTGTTTTTCTTATAAATACTCTGATGAAAGCAGTACAAATTCATTTGCAAAATTAAGTTTTTGCCTTACTGCTTCCAGGAACTTTCTTGGAATGCTTGATTGAACACAATTTCTCTTCAGAACAAAACAACAATGTTTGGGTGCACTCATCCTTACGTTATAGTTAAGAGTATCTAAAATTAGCTAGATGAAAGTTTATTTCTTTTTTTTTAAACTGTGGCGCTTTTCGTCTTTATACCAGGTAAAGTTTCCAATTAGTATCCAAAACAAGAAGAACCTGCCCATCACACAACCATCTGTGACCAGGATATAGGTTTTAGATAGGAAAGTCAGTGCTGCCATGCATCAGCCTCCCTAAAAATGCACCATCACCATCTAGTGCTAGAAAAGGTAACAGTGAAGTGGTGGATTCCACTTAGATTAAAGAATCCACCACTTTAATGCTATCATGTGTATCACTTCTTCCTTCATCAGAACCACTAGGCTCTTCTTCTTTCCAATGCATTGAGAGAAAACAAACACAAAAAATTCTGTATGACAACATCTGTTGCAAGATGAGTAGTACAAGGGAGTCAGCATTCTTACCCTTGGAGCACTCCAGTTGAGTTTAGGAAAAACACTGCCACCCAAAGAAATTATTGCTTCCTGCACTTTAGCTGTGAACTCAGGAAATTCTGGTGCCTGGACGAAGAACAACAGCAAAAATATAAATTTCAATTTACACAATTTTACTTCACATTTAACAGTGAAATGTAGCCATCTTCTAAATACTATTAGAAATCCATATTACATTAGAAATTAGTCTAAAATCAGTATGAATCCCAGAAACATAGCACACAATAAAACCACTTAAATAAATCACTTTATCAAATCTGTCATTCTTTCAATCAGAGAAAACTGAAAATTGTCCTAGTTTCACTCTCCTTAGTAGCAAGTATCATGAACTTCAGGAGGAAACCAGAAACATCTTAACAGTCACCATGAAGTCTGCAACAGCTGGCAAAAATACAAGTCAAATAACAAAACCTTAAATCCTTATCTGTTGGTTTATATCTTATGGTAGATTATTGTAAACAAATAAGATACAGTAATATTTAAACTTCTAAAGAGTGATTTTAGTATTAAACATCTTTATCAATTCATAGGCAATTTGAGTGACAGCTGCTTATTTAAGCTCTAGTTTTATAAAATGTTAGTAATACTTTAACTAATCAGCTCTTAAATTAGGTCTTAAAGTAGCTGCTTAACATTACATTGATTCAAAATAGAGGACAATTGCAAAGGTTGGACTAGAAAACTTTGCCCTGTAAAGAACATTGAAAATGTAAGACTGAGGTAAAAAAAAACCCCAATTTGTCAGGTTTTTCCAAACTCTACCCTGAATGTGGTGCTACAGAAAAGAAAACAGGTTGCTGACCTTTAAAATAATATGAAAGGGTTTGAAGCATCTGTCAAAGATTTTTCATGTAACAGGATTTATAGCAAGAAGAATATAGGAACACTATTTCTAAACTCAATTCAAAAGTAACTTCCAGGCTAAAGTTAATTGATGCCTCTTAAACAACAAAACTGTCACAGCCATACAAGTGAATAAAAAAACTCATACATTCTGGCATCTCCTCACTGCAGCTTCCCCAAATGCAAACACTTAAAAAAACCTTCTCACATTTTAGTGCAGTGACCTAGACTCAACTTCAAGCATTCTGAACCTTTCTTTCTTTCTTTCTTTCATACATTACCTAGTCTCCAAGGGAAACTACACTTGGAAAACTGAAAAAAACAACACTTCTCTACTTTTATTTTTAAAATTTCAGTCGATTCTAGAAACTGTTCATGCAAGAAATAAAACTTTGCATTCTGATCCAAGTTTCTCTTGTTTTGACAGAAATCAGGAGTCCTACTATATATGTAATACCAGCACATACTAAGCCTCCTTTGGAAAATGTTACCAAAGTGTCATTTGATTAACACAAGGGGATAAATATACACACAAGAGGAAAGTTCTACAACTGCATAAACAGGCTGAACTCAGTAATTTCCTGAATTTTGAATGCCTGGCTTTGTAACCATTAATATTAATACAAGTTATTCTAAAAACAGAATTTTCTGCCCCTCCATTTCCTTCATGAGGAAGCTGTAGACTTACCTAGATACACTAGAGTCATTTTCCCTGTGTTCTTCTGACAGGTAAACACATCTTAATTATGTATCTCCTTATTGTGCTCTACATTATAAAAGAACCTGATTCAAAACTCTTACTTATTTAGCATCATTACCACGAGCTTTGCAAACCATATGATGGATCCTAAAATCCTTGTTTCAAATAATTTACAATTTAAGGAATCTAGGTTATTAAAGGTTAAATATTTGAACTGAAAATTAATCAGTGTGTACAAATCTAGAATGTATTAGTTTTAAACTCTAGACTATAAATTCTGTGCCATCAGAAGCACCACTCAAAGCAGGGTTGTGATAATATGGTACCTAATCCAACAAAAGCAATTCCACACCCTGATGAACATTAGGGAGCTAAGGGACTGAAATCACAGCACCGATGGCAGACAAGTGCCTGAAGTATTTTAACCCTGACAGTGACAGGGCAACAGCAAATTTCAAAAAAAGGTGTCAGAAAAACATCAAAAAAGCCTGCTTTGCAACCATTATGATCTTGATTCCACGTGCAAGGATACCATAAAGACAAGAAAAGAAAAAAATTATAGAGAGATGTACTTAGAAGAAATAATGGCACATCAAGAGAAGAGCTGTGAAGATTGAGCTGTAGGGGCTTCGTTTCTTCTGCATCCAGTCTGATTAAATAATCTGGACACACTCAAAGTGGTGAAAATGAAAGACATCTATATTCAGAGCTCTACTGCAGTTCATTTCCTAGAGTCTGACAAGTGTATGAATGCCAGGGACGAAGGAAAGTGTTTTGTTTTAGTTAAATAAAATTAAGCCAGCAAAACTTTTTTGAAGTTACAGATATCTCCACGGCCATCCATCTAAAATGGTCTGAAAAATGTTAAAAACAGCAAGAGATATCTCTAACCAGCAACAAGTTTTGTATCACAAGGCTACAGAATGGAAACTGCTGAAAAAACCCACACTGGGCTTTTACAGGACCTTACCTTAAGTGTTGTAGTGTTCTCATCATCCGACCACTGTTCAAAATAAGAACAAACCAAAGGTTACCAGTTTCCTGAGTATATAATTTATAATTCCTTTATAATTTATGAGAACATCAGAATTCATGCAGCCTCTTACAACAGGTAGATCAAATCACTGGCCCAGATGGCATAATATCACCATCCTGCAATTATTTTGGCTGTAATGTAAGATGGGAAAACTACTGTATATTCAGCAGAAGTACTACTTTAAAATATTGATAAAAAGATACCTGTATATATTTCAATTGTGATTTGTATCAGAAAGATGGACATTTCAGTCCCTATCTACAGCTTGTCTCCAGCTCCAGCACTTCCATCCTTAGATCCATGATCCATTAGTTTCGCTTTTATTTGTTTTTCATCTCCTTGTTGTAGTTTCTGTCACCTTGTACTTAAAACATTTTTCAGTATTTTCCCTCTAGCCTTCTGAGTTACTATGGCCTCAGAAGCTTTCACTGTTTATGGAAGTAACTACTCCAAATGTACTCCTAATTTTTCAGGGCATGAAACAGCATTAAGTTCAATTTCAACATTCCCCATTCATTATTACAAATGTAATTATCAAGAAATGAAAAATTTAAAGTCTTCTGTGAAAGAGTATAGAAATATTTTAAACTTTCTCTGACTTCATAGCATAAGTGATCACATTTCTGTGTTTTTTATGGCAACTACCACATGATAATTCTTTCTGTGAAAGACTCTCCACATCTATATATTATGCAGAAAAAGTTATACATTCATATTTTTCTCAGGAGTCTTGACATTATTTTGCATTTTACACTGACCTGTATCTCCTCTGCATCATCACTCCCCTCCTGAGCATGACTTGGTGGATCTTCTCTGAAACAAAAAATTAACACGAAAAATAATTAAGCACTGGAGTTTGACTTGACTATGTCCATTACATTTCCACAGCATTTCCAGCTCTTGATGTCAAAATGTTCTCATGAGATTAAACCTGGGAGAGAAAAATCTGAGAAGCCAGCACTGAGAACTAAAGATCAAATAGCTGGCATCAGGCCTAGGTCCTACCCTGAACACTTTGCTTCTTTCAAATTAGCAGATCAGTTTTTGCTCTAAAACACCGTAATTGAAGCTTTTCAATACCCTGTTAATGATTCTTTTCCAGCTTTATTGTACTCTGACACAAACACAAATTGAATTTTTTAAAAATAAAATAAATTTAAATTATGCTTTGCCTCCATACTCCTTTTCCAAGTAAAAATTCATAAACCTCAAGTTTCAAATGTTGATTTTTTAATTTCGGGCTCTGAAAAGAAAACATCCTCACACTCAGCATACAAACAAAAGAAGATCCTATGGAAAGTGGAGAGTGTAGCAAACAGGGTAAGGTCAAATGTACATCCCTGCCAAAAGTCAGTTCTTAGACAAGCTGAGTTTCTGCAGTCCCTCAATGCACTTTCATAGGGACCAAACCTTCAATCCAATTTTTGAGATCTAGAGGTCAGATAGGGGTGCACTGAAGGTTAGAAGCAATCTTGGCCTTGACTGCAAGACCACATTCACTTATAGCTAAGAAAAAATTGTAGAACACAGCAGTTAAGTGTGTTAAACTCTCAATTTCAGCTTTTCTGAAGGCTTATTAAAATAAACAGCTGCTGCTAAATAAATTGCACAATTCTGCAGAAGCAGGTGACAATGCTACTTCTGATCCAAAATGGTTTAAAAAACAATTTTCTGGATATCTTTTAATAAGAAAAAGAACTTAGAAACTAAAAATTAAACCCTTTCATCTTTACAAGGTATTTAAACAGCTTCAATTTTTATATAAATTGATACCCGATAAATCAGACCAAGCTCCCTTTCACTCACAGCCTCACTGGTTGTTCTGCAAGGGCCAAACTACCAGTTAGGGAATCATGGAGTGAGGACTGATTTCTGAATCTGATCTTTAACAGATGCATGCAGCAACCATCTCTCAAGGAAACCACACAGTGAGATCCTACACAGAAACAAAGAGCAAGGCCGGTGCTCTTACCAACTGTTCCTGCTATCTATCCACCCCATTTTTCTCCATCCAAAATCCTGGCACGGGTGTACATAGAGGTTCAGCTTTGTCATAGGCATGGATTACCCATGTGCAATGATTATATAAAATGTTACTAATTACTAAGTTTGTATATAGCTTATCTTATTGAGAATTACGCTCAAGTAATGTCACTTCACCCCTGGACTGGCATGGGACAGGTCAAGCCTGTGAACTGGACCCAACCAGAACCAAATGCAAACCAGCAGAGCATCTCAAGAGACTGGTACAATCCCCAGAGAAAGGTGGAGAAAAAAAATGAAAAGACTGTGTCCACTTGGTCTAGAATTAATAGTAGTTAATGGGTTTTAGGATCTGCTTCAGGCACCAGCAAATCCAGCTGTACTAACAACAGTCAGCCCATTCACATGCTCACACAGTGTGAGGTTTACTGCACTCACACTGGTCAAATTTAAAAACTCATTATGCTCAATACAATATGTATGTACAAAATGGTGCTGTGAATATAAAATGGCATTAATACTTGGAAGCTGGGGAGAAAACACACTTTACCTTCCAGAAACCACCAGTGTTCCATCATCCAGCAAATATTCTTTCACATTCTCTGGCAGTGGAAGTATAACACTGGAAGAAATGTGAAAATGTCTTTAATATCTTATTATTACTTCTTATAATAAAATCCTTGTGGAATAAAAGAATTCGTTTTTTTCATAGCCCATACCTCAACAATACTATGCTATATTCTCTAACATTATGGTAGAATATTCTCCTTCGCCTGTCTTATCCCTCACCCAAAAAAGCAATGTCCATTTTCCCTCCAGGGAAGTATAGGACAAAAATTTTACATGAAATGCACAAAAATGCCCCACTCCTTCAAAATTCTAAGAAATTCCAAGTAAAATTATGTGCAGCTTGTGAGGAGACAACATGTTCCTCAAACTAAAGGTTTTCCTTTTGAAATCCAAATCAATATATGCCATCCTAATGTTCCAAAAATGCAGGACTACCACTAAACTTACAAAAAAAAAAAAAAAAAGCCTGTGTTAAACACTAAGAAAGATAAAAGACCAAATGCTTTGATTACTGAAAGCATGATGTCAGCACTTTTTGATCCAACAGGGCAGCTATCTCGACTTTCCTGAGCTACTGGTAGCCCTTGTGACAATCTCATGACCTGCAGCAGCACCTTAGAGACTGCAGGATTTCCTATGGCTTCCAGAAACACACAGAAACA
This sequence comes from Toxostoma redivivum, assembly GCA_013397375.1. Classification (NCBI taxonomy): domain Eukaryota; kingdom Metazoa; phylum Chordata; class Aves; order Passeriformes; family Mimidae; genus Toxostoma; species Toxostoma redivivum. The sequence continues at coordinate 382,171 of VXBI01000146.1, read as the reverse complement.
CCAAGATGGCCACTTGGGTTGGATCTACTCAGTCACAGTTTAAGTAGGAACAGCAGTATGGATAGCAGGATGTGGATAACAGGAACAGTGTGGATACTTTCCGATGCTCAGCATGGAGTCCCACCAGGAGGTACCTGGCCTGCCCCAGGGCTTCCCAAAACACTCCCCTGGGATACAGAGACAAGACCCCAGCTCCTGGCACTGCAGCTGATGGCTCAATCAATCCTTTACCCAGCTGTGCCCCACACAGGTCCCCTCTATCTCACCCAACACAAGCTCATTTTCACCCCAGCCTAGCCCCACAGAATCCGAGAATGGGTCAGGTTGGAAGGGACCACAGGGCTCATCTGCTCTGACCTCCCTGCTCTAGCAGGGCCATCCCAGAGCACACAGCACAGGACTGTGTCCAGACAGTTCTGGAATATCTCCAGTGAGGGAGACTCCACAGCCTCTCTGGACAATCGGTTCCAGTGCTCAGGACAGAAGTTCTTCCTCATGTTCAGGTGGAACTTCCTGGGCATCAGTTTCTTCCTTTTGCCCTCTATTGCACCACCAAGTCCATCCTTTGGCACCCCCTCTTTAGATATATTTATATGTGTTAATGAAGTCTCCTCTCACTCATCTCTTTTACTTTCCAGTACCTGAAGGGAATTTGCAGGAAAGATGAAGCAAGACTTGTCGTGACAGCATATGGGGGGATGAGTTCAAATTGAGAGAGACTCCGTACAGATAGATATTAGGAAGAAATTCTTTCATGTGAGGGTGGTGAGGCACTGGCACAAGTTGCCCACGGAAGCTGTGGCTGCCCCATCCCTGGAGGTGCCCAAGGATAGGTCGGAAGGAGCTTGGAGAAACCTCGTCTAGAGGAAGGTGTCCCTGCCCATGGCACAGGATTGGAACCAGATGATCTTTAAGGTCTTTCCTAACCCAAACTATTCTGTAATTCTCGAGGCTGAACAGGCCCAGTTCCCTCCGTTTCTCCAGTCCCTAAATCATGCTCGTAGCCCTGCACTGGACCCATTCCAGAAGCTCCATGTCCCTCCTGCTCNCGCCCACCGCCGCCTCAGCGCTGCCCCGCGCCGGCGCCGCTGGGCGGCCGCGCCCGGAGCCTCCGCAGTTCTGCCTTCGCTCTGCCCTCGCTCTGCCCTGCCCCGAGCCCAGGAATAGCCGAGTAACGTGTCATCCCTGTAGGTTCTGCCGACCGCCCGCGTGTGCCCTGCATGGAGCTGATTCACAGACTCATAGGATATTAGGGGGTTGGAAGGGACCTTAAAGATCATTCAGTTGCAATCACCCCCTGCCATAGGCAGGGACACCTCCCTTGAGACCAGATTGCTCAAGGNGAGAGAGACTCCGTACAGATAGATATTAGGAAGAAATTCTTTCATGTGAGGGTGGTGAGGCACTGGCACAAGTTGCCCACGGAAGCTGTGGCTGCCCCATCCCTGGAGGTGCCCAAGGATAGGTCGGAAGGAGCTTGGAGAAACCTCGTCTAGAGGAAGGTGTCCCTGCCCATGGCACAGGATTGGAACCAGATGATCTTTAAGGTCTTTCCTAACCCAAACTATTCTGTAATTCTCGAGGCTGAACAGGCCCAGTTCCCTCCGTTTCTCCAGTCCCTAAATCATGCTCGTAGCCCTGCACTGGACCCATTCCAGAAGCTCCATGTCCCTCCTGCTCTGAGGAACCCAGAACCGGACACAGCACTCCCAGTGAGCCTCACCAGGGCTGAGGGAAGGGGCAGGATAGAAGAGTGTAGCTCTCCCTCGCTCCACACTCCTGCCACTCGCTCCCACCCGGCCGCGCACTCCTCCTCACCCCACACCGCTCCCCTACGGCGCGCACCGCCTCATCCAGCCCCCGCCGCCCCTCACGGCCCACACCTGCGGATGGTGACAGCCTTGAAGAGCGGGTACCACAGGGAGAACTGGCAGTGCGCCACCTGCTCCTTCTTCATCCTTCTCCTCAGCCCGGCCGCTCCCGGAAGCTCCNGCTCAAGGCTTTATCCAACCTGGCATCCGCAGCTCTCTGAGCAATCTGTTCTGGTATCTCACCACCCGCACAGTAACGGATTTCTTCCTAATATCTCACCTAAATTTCCTGTCTTTCAATTTGTACCTATTACTCCTGTTCTGTCGCTACAGTTCTGATGAACAGGCCCTCTCCAGCTTCCCTGTTGCTCCTTCAGGTACTGGATGGTTCTCTGAGGTCTCCACACAACCTTTTCCGATTTTCTCAGGGTCTCTTCGTAGGGGAGGTGTTCCAGTCCTTATCAACTTCGTGGTCTCCTCTGGACTTGCTCCAGCAGTTCCGTGTTCTTGTTTTGTTGGGGACACAGAGCTGTGCTCAGTGCTCCAGGTGGGCTCTGACAAGGGCAGGGAAGAGGGGCAGAATCTTTGGATGCAGCCCAGGACACCTTTGGCTTTGGGTGCACGTTGTCAGCTCGTGTTAAGTTTTTTATCAACCACTGTTTCATTTTGTCCGGTCCCAAGTCAAGCATTAACAGAGTAGCGTGGGGGATTTTTAAGCCCTGTGGTTCAGCTGTTGTGTCTGTGCCTGTGTGTTCCCTGCGTGGCGATGTTTCCATGCAATGTTTCCTCCTGTGCTCTCACATCTGCAGTTTGGGGACGTCTGCCCCAGCTGTGTGACCCCTCAGCTGTTAGGAAGTTTGATAACACCATGGAGCTGCCTCTAACCGTCTTCTGCTTGTGTGAGATAATCCTTGCTGTTTGCTCTGTAGTTACTTGTCCATATTTTATTTGGCACTTAGTGGGTCATCCGTGCTTCTAGATTCCATGATAAAAATGAAACATTCTCCCTCCCCTCAACTTAATTGCTACTTAATTGATATTCTTTCTAGAATCATAGCACTAAAATTCAAGTAACAAGTTTAAAGTGCCTTAGGAGTTTTTAATGATGTTTATCTTCAGTCTAGGTATCTCAGGATGCTGTTGGTCAACTCGTACATAAGTGTTGCCAGTGTCTCTTTTGCACATTCTTTATAAGAAAATTGCATTTTGTTTGACCTTCACCTTGAGTTTGCCGTGGGACCCCCATTGCTGAGCTTCCTTTAAATCTGGCTGCTGTCAGCTGGAATATGTGTTTGGATCAGAGAATGTCTTCTGCAAAGTGATTTGGGAAAACTAATTCATCTATCTAAGTATTAATATTGAAGTCTAGTTCTGATATCTTGACTTCTCTCTCAAACTGATTCACAGACCTTGGTTGGCTTAAGATTTTAACTGCTGAGAAGGATAATTTGGAAACTGTAGAATGGCTGGATGCTGCCTTGAAAGGAAGCCACTCAATAAAGGAATAAGCAATGGCAATAAAGTTACATGTTTTATAAATGGCATGGCTTTGTCAGGACAGAATTTGACCCCAGTTTGAAATAAATGGAAGAAGTAGCATGATTTGCTAGCTGTACTCTGTAACGCTGGGCACAAAAACTACCAGACAAAGTAGAAAATGTTTATTTTTTCCCATAACTGATAGTTCAAGTGCTGTAGATTCATGTTAAGGCAGCTGATAAATGTGTGCACTTTGACATATTTTTAATATTGCATTTTAACTATTAAAAATGTGAATTCTTAGAGCTCATGTAATCCTAAATCAGGTAGCGAGGTTCTCAGGCTGCTGTATCAGCTGCACTGAGTTTTTAACTCAAATGAACTCATATTTATATGCAGAGGGAAATTTATGAGATAGAAGAAGTGCAAGACAAGACATATTTTGAAAGCTAAATAGGCCTTTAGAAACCTCACATTTTAGTGTTAAATTTAATTTTCAGTTGCAGCTAATTTTGTTTATTAACAAGAGATGTTGCTATCCTTGACAGCATGACTAAAGTGAGATGCCAGAATTGCAGCCTCATTTAACCAAACACTATTTCAGCTTTCTAACAGCAGAAATTCTCACTTCTATGCTGCCAGCTGAATATGCCCAAAATACTGTTTTAGTAGAACTTTTAAAAATGTCACTATACGCAGAGTTACTGCACCCACTTGTGGAGGAGACCCAAACTACAGAAGCTGGGATAGATCAGCATTCCCCTCTCTTTGAGGTGTTCACCCATTTTCGGGTTTAGTGATAGTTCAAACCACTGAAACTATGTATGTTTTTTTGTTGTTTTAAGTAGCAAGTCACTGCTGAATCTCTCAGGAGAAAGCAAGCTGTTTTGTAAACAGATTCTGCCATGAAATGAGGTTCTAGTATTTTTTTTCATAATACAACTGTGGTAATCCATGTTTGAAAAAGATACACTGATATTTATGCAGAAGGATTTGTGCGATCAATGAAACAGGATTTCCTGTAAGGGGACAGTAAAAGAGGAAGACTTAGCCCAATCCAAAGACAGCTCTAACAAGGCTATGGTTCACTCCTTACTCCTTTGATGTATTTATATTGACAATGCAAAAGGCTATAATTCTTTCCAAATGCTGGAGATGAATTTGCTGTAGCTAGTTATGTAAGGGTTTTGTGTTTTTAAAGACATCACAAAGAGTCTCCTTTGACTGTTTCTCCTGGGCTGTGCTTCTTTTGCATATGTTTGGTGGAAAGCTTGATATTGTATTTGAGAGCAACACCATGAGACCATGGCCACTGTCCAGATAGAAATCTTCAATTCTAAGAGAAGGGAGTTCCAAACATTGGAACTGCTGACTGAACTGAAGTGGGATAGAAACTGTAGCATAAGCTACTGAACATTTTTTCATACAAATTGTGATAAGGTGAGAATTAAGAAAGAGCCTTGCCTCTGTACAGACCAAGAAAGTGATTTCATGTACTTTAGTTTTACTGCTGCTGATAAACAGAAATATTTAGTTCCTTAGTCTTAAGGAATTTACTGCAAGTAAATGTCAATCCAGTATGTAGGAAAGCTGGTTGTTGCTCTTTCTTTTGTGTTTCACAAGTGTGCAACAGATGTTACCATAAAGGATAAAGATGAAGTAAAAAGTGAAAGTGCTAAGGTTGGGTGTGTCTGAGAAGGTTTTGACCCACTTTGGTAATGTTCATTGCTAGAGATCACACAGAGCCTTATTAATCCATAGTTGAAATCATGGAGAGATTCTTTTTGAGTTTATGGAAAGATTATGACCATCAATGCTATGGATGATTGAAATCTTTAAGATTATCTCATCTCGTCTCATCTCTCCTGGTGTTTAAACTGATTTGTTTCTTTTCACTGGCTTTTGCTTATGATTCATGATGATTTTCCGGACTTCAGTATTAAGTTAATATCAGAGATGGTTTTCCCTGGTATAAGTTTCTGTGCTGAAAGTCCCCTGTAGTTCCACAGTGACACAGGGTCAGTCTGTAATACATTTTTTTTCTGTTACCCGCTGTGTCTTTAGTCTGGAACTGGACGGAGGGAGTACACAATCTCACTTCCCTGGAGATGCAGGCTGAGGCACTGAGCTGCAGGTGCAGAGCCTTGCTTTGGGCATTTTTAAATGAAAATGCTGCCCTTTGCATGGTGTTGGGCACACCATTGGCAATAAGAGACTGACATGCCATGGTCACACCAGCCTCGCGTGCTGCACAGACTTGCAACACACACGTAGTTTTTTGACCTTGTTTTTTAGTGGAAAGGTTGAATCATTTACATGTTTATTTGTGATGTAAGGTGGAGATAGGTAAGTAAGGTTCTAGTTCTGATTTTTAATAGCAGACAGTTTTTACCACTGAAGTCCTCTTGATATAAGATTTTTTTTGCACTTTCACAGTGGAGTGCACAGTCCTGTTGCCCAGACACTGTTGACAGAGCATTTCACCCAGATCAGAGCAAAACAATTTGAAATGGATTAATTGTCTGTATGTGTGTCTAGCATTGGAATAGTTAAGAAAAATGTTTTCAGCTGGCACAGCTATCTGACAGCTGATAGGACTATTAAAATATTCAAGTCAGGGATTTGACCCAAATTTTTATTTCTCCTTTGAATTATTCGACTCTGAAATCACTGGGTGGAGCTGAAAGCATGAATTGAACTTGCCATCACACGTCCCTGACTTTCTCCAACAGGCTATATTTGTTAATTCACAGTGCAGAAATGAACCTTTTAACTTTACACTGAAAGCAAATATTGATTTTGTTTCATATATATCTGGACTTTGCACAGGAGGGAAAAAACCTGACATTCCTGAAAATGGCAGCTGAGACATCCACAGAAGTTGCAAAACCAGCTAAACAATTCGTCCTTAAGGAAGAGGTACAGCATGCTTGGGTTTGACATCTTTTTGTTGTTAAATAACAATTTTTTGTCAGTTTGTGAGCGCAGAGTACAAAATGCTAGAGAGGCTGTATGTTCATAAAAACTTATTCAATAGATAAAATACTTCTTCCCGATTGTCAGAGAGTTTAAAAGATGTGGCATTCCTTTTTATTGAAATAATTATACAAATTGTCAATGAGGATAGAGAAATCTACAGTGTTGCATTATTTTTTTAAGCTGCTTCTCTTTTTTTCAGATTTTGCATCTGTTTCTTGTACTGTCTCTTCAGGAGGTTTTTCAATGTTCAGTAATAATGCTGATATCTCTTTACAAACTTACAAATTGGTGTGTTATGAAATTCAGCAACAGTCTACTATTTCAAACAGTTTTCTGTTTCTTTAAGGTGGTGAACCACCAAGGGTTGCTTTAACATTTAGGATTGTACCACGTTTTGTATTCTGAAAATATTTGAATTTAGATAATTGCTGTTTCAAAGACATCAGTAAGGAAGTAGTAAGAATAATATCAGTCCTAAGAAAGGATTCTGGAGGTACTTCATTCTTATTTGAAGCACTTTCACCCAAAACTGCCTATATTTCTGTTCCCTCTTAAGTGAAGTCTTAAAAGTTAATCTTTGGTGTTAAGGCAGATTTGGCAGTGTCCTGCTCTTATTATAACACTACTGTGGTTTCTTTTATTTGCTCTCCATGGAGTGAACACACTCTTGTAATTTCTTCTGGTTTCAAGGCACAAGGAAAGAAGAGATTTGTTTGGATTATGTCTTTTCTCTTGGGCATTTTTTAAATACAAATATTTCACAAGCATAAAGGATTTAATTTTTGTAATCTTTTTGGGTTTGCTATTAAGAACTGGGTATTTTGCAGGCAGCATTTTCATTTTATCCTCTTGGTTTGTTTTTGTATAGTTTTTTTATGGTTTTCTTTGTTTGGTTTGTTGTTGTTTGGGGTTTTTTTGTAATGTTTCTTAGTTATTCTCCTTTAAAGCAATGTACTCTTCGGTATCACTAAAAATTTATAATTAGATCTTACATATTTTAAGCTATTTACTTTTTTCAATCATTTTGTGGGCTTAGTAAAGAGAAGTATTTACCCTCTTTCTGCCAGTGGCTCTTATATCAGAAGTATTTCTGTAACTGTGCAATAACAGTGTAGTCTGATGTTGGACTATCTTCCATTAAAATGGGAGCTGATTTTACTTCATTCTTCCTTTTTCTGGGAAGGCACATTCAGGCTGTTCTAAGCAGATGTTTTTTGCCCATCAAAGTAATAGACAAAGCAATAAAAATAACTCATTTTAAAACAAGTTACAGTAAAAGAAGCAAACTGCTGGGCTAATATCTAGGGATTTTTCTCTTTTAAATGAATTACATAAATGATGAGGAAACATCATAGGGGAAATAAACTAATTCAGCCCAGAAAAGACATTTGGTCATAGTGTTAGTGCCAAGCACTCACTCAGCAGCTCTCAGAATCCTAAAGGGGCAGGTATGTATCACTCTCACAGCTGCAGAAAACAGCAGTTACACAAGGCCACAGTCTGGGATCAGGGCAAGAAAAGTTTCAGGGTAGTTTGGTTTTCAGTCTCACGTGCTCAGCTTTTGGGCTGTGCTCTCTGCTAAGGGGGCACTCGTGGGCACCAGTGTAGATAAAGTCTGTGCAGCCCAGAGACCCTTTTGCAGCTGATATATTACCCTTGCAAAATCCTACTAAAAAAATGAGGACTTTGCAGTACATTAAATCCCACTGAATTCATCCAAACTTGCTTATAAAACTCATGGTAAGAAAAGCTACCGTCTTTGGGTTATTTTTTTTTATTCATATTCAAGAATTTAGAGTAATTTTTTTCTGTATTAGCAACAGGAATGCTGTTCCATATTCCTGCATGTGTTATGATGCTGAAATTTGTCTTCAAATAACCTAAAAATAGATGTGTTGTTTCTCCCAATTCTTTGGGATTAATTTTAAAATGTAATTAACAAAGAATTCTTTATTTAGGTAATTGTAGAAAGACAATGGTTGAAGCTTGCAGAAACAACTTACACTGATCCCTTTGGGAAAACCAGGTAATTGCCTCTCTGGTATTCCAGATTCCCAATTGTACAGGCTGGCCCCAGGCTAGAGGACACATCGCTCCATACAAGATGAGCTGTTCATTGTGAGGTTCCTTCAGAGTTCCAGCTGTTCAGAGAAGAGAATCTTACTCCTGCAGATGTGCAAGCATTGGGTTTGAATTTGGCTCCCAAATCCTCTTGGGCACATTGGACCTGGATTGTGTTGCATTTCCAGTTCTTTGGAAAGGTGCTACACAGAAGCAAATTCCAGCTGTGCAACTACTCCATGGCAATCAGAGTCCATCCTGTTGCTTTTCTGGTTCTTCATTAAGGGCTCCTTTTTCCCTGATGGTGGTGCTGGATCTTGCATGTTACTGACAAATTAATGTCCTCTTATATGTTATCATTTATGTCCAATTCTTTTGTACTCTTTAGTTTTGCTGTATTTATGTAGGCGTTACAGCATGGCTTTAGTTCCTTCCCCTTAATTAGGTTCTGTGTTAGATTGCTTTCTCTAGTGCCTCCCAGTTCATGAGCAGAGTATCTTTTTCTTAAAATTAGCAAGATTAGATCTTTTGTGTAACTAAAATTAACTATTTTCTCTCTCCTTCCTTAAGTAGGCAAAAGAAAACTATGCTGTAGATATTTTATAGTGCCAGTGTATGACAGGGCCTGCCTATGGCCTGCTGCTTCTTACATCTCACTGTGTATGGTACATTTTGCTTTAAATGAAAGTAGCAAGGGTAGAAGATGATTTATGTATTCATTTGCTCTTTTCTCTGTTTAAACAGAACTTGGGAAACTGTAAAGCGTACTGGCAACAAAAAAGGAGTTACAGCTGATGGTAAGAATTGGTGGCTTTTTCTGTTTGCTTTTTTTCCTGTGGAAGTCCTTCTGATAAGCTGACAACGCAGATTTTGAGCTGATCTGTTCCTGAATGAATGAGGGTGTGGAACAGGTGGCTTAGCAGAGATGGCTATACCCCTGAGCTAATGAAATGCTAACTTAAGTGCTGAAGAATCAGAACTTTACTGGTGGGAGTGCCTTCCCAAGATCACTGTGTTCACTTTTAAAGGATGGAGCATTTCCAAAGACATCAGGGCTACCCTGACACACAGTAGCTCACAAACTGATGATTTTTGTCTGCTGTTAGGGGCCAAGGGGTCAAGGGGCTCTTTGGGATACGATTTAGACAAGAAGTATGTAGTAGAGAGCTCCCTACAGAGGCTTTCAGGCAGTTTCTGTAGGCAGGAGAGCCCTTCCCTGAGGCTCAGTCTTGCTTGGTATGTGTGCCTCTGGCTTGCAGGGGAGCTTTGAAGATCTCCCACCATGCATGATATAAAGAGCTTAAATTCATCACTTAGAATTCTGGAGCAGGCATCTAAACATTTAATGCTCAGAGTAGCAGTGTGTGGGTTCCTTTCCAGATCTGGCACTAAAATCTCACTTTCTGCTACACTCACATTCCATGTCCTTGTGTCTCCCATGGCTGTGGTAGGTGTAGCAGTGATAGCAGTGCTACAGAGAACCCTGCACTATGACTGCATTGTCCTGGTGAAACAGTTCAGGCCCCCAATCAATGGCTACTGTTTGGAATTTCCTGCAGGTAAGTGGCTGAAACATGGGGATGAGTCACATATGGTATTTAGATGTGCATGGAGTGTCAATATTTATGTATTTTATAAGTTATATATATTTTATAGGTTGATGATCTCCAAGGTCTTTTCCAACTTAGTTGATTCTCTGATTCTGTGATCTTAATGAACCTCTAGGTGGAAAATTGTGCTGAGTTCCACGTGCTAAAATAGTAATATTTGATAATGAAAAAAGCAAAATAAACTTGTTTTAGCAGATTGGAGAAAATTCCCTCCACTTCTCCTTTCTCTAAGTATCAAAGCATTCAGCTTCTTTCTCTCATGAGAATATTAATGTCATTTTTGGGGAAGGCAGCATGATTCTGTAGATAATTGGTTAAGGATGTGGGCAGCAGCATAATGAATCCAGGGAAAGGAATCCTTCCTAACGCTTGCCACTCTTTAAAGACAGAGTAATGAGGATATTTCCCCTCTTCCATAAAGCTTGATTAGATCTCAGGATGGGTATTGCAGTTAAGTGGGAAGCTTTTAATTGTTTTTTGTGTATTATGTATCTCTCAGGCCTCATTGAGGAAAACGAGTCGGCAGAAAGTGCTGCACTTCGAGAGCTGAAGGAAGAAACTGGGTACAAGGGGGAAGTCATTGAATGTACTCCAGGTCTTTGCTTCTTTTTATTTTTCCCCACCAAAGCTAAATCTGTCTTGATGGCTACTCTAAATGTTTGAAATGCTCTAAACCAAAGGGAAAATCCAAGCAGCAAAGCCTATGCAGATTAGCAGGGTAGCATCTCATGGCTATAAAAGTGAAACTTTGGTCTTGATGTAAATCAGTTGCTGAACTTCTGTCTGAAGTAAGTTTGATGTCTGTAGGGAGGAAATTGCTATTAATTTACACAAAACCCAATTATTCAAGCTGTGATTTGGCATTTTAGTGTACAGGTCTAAATTGCTGGACTTCTGTGAACAACATCTGTGAACTTAGCAAAAAAGAGCTGCATGATGCAGAGGTCATCCTTCTGTCAGCCATGAGGAGGTGACAGTACTTGTGGGGAGGTGACAGCACTCCGGTTCTCCCCCTGGAAAGAGGAAAGGAGAGTAATTGGAGTAAATTCAGAGATCCTTTGGAACATGATTGTTCCAATCCTGTGCTTCCTACATAAGATAAAATGAAGGCAAAATGAGGATCATAAATCAAACTTGAGAAGGTAGGTGAGGCAACTTAGGATTTTGAGGAAATGTCATTGCAGCTGAGTCTTGTCTCTCAGTTATTTGGTATAACTGCATTCTGGGGATTGGGAGAGGTTGGAGACAGGTGATGGCAAAATTAGACTCCAATAGACTGAGGAAATCTATAAGGGATAGCTGACAGTAAATCTTCAGTCTAGGGAATGGAAAGTAAATTTGGCTGTGAAAACAAGTCTTACCAGGAATCTGTAAAAGAGCTGAGAGTTACAGAAACATTACTTCTAAAAATATGTGAAGACAAAGTTTTCACTGTTCTTACAGCACAAATGTCTGCCAAATATATATTCTCCTATTGTATCAGATACATTTCTGTGAAAGCTTTTGTCAAAATGTGAAGGTGCCTGACTCCTGCTCTGAAAAATGAACCTCCATGTGCTTGTTGGCAGCTCTGTGCTTGGACCCAGGCATGTCAAACAGCACAACACACATCGTGAGTGTCATCATTAATGGAGATGAGGCTGAGAACACAAGACCTAAGCAAAACCTTGGTGAGTTTTGTACCATTTCTTTGAAAATTTTGAGAAGATAACAAAACAATAGGTTTAAAACAATTAAGCCCACCACTGTATCTCTTCTGTCCTAGCTGATTTGGATACTGCACATCCTTCCAATCACATCCTGCAGTCTAGATGAGCAGTGTGTCTGCTGAATTCACTGGAGAAGCCCAGATGTGAAGTGTCAGCTGTTGGCACACTCAGAATAAAACATTTTGGTGCCAAATTTCAGTGAGGGCCATAAGCACTTGTGAACCTAGATACTGCTCTCAGTTGTAGCTTCACTCTGGAAGAAATTGCAGTGTTACAGTCAGTCAGCCATCAAATGCTTTCTAATTGTAAACTCTAGTGTATTTCAACCCCTTAACTCACTGCTTTTTTCACTTGCAGATGATGGAGGTACGTAATGTGACTGTGATCTCACTGACAATAAGGTCAAGTGTGATTCTTCGTATGGCAAGTTTTACTTAGAAAACGTCAGTTACAATTGGTGTTTATTTGTGCTTGGGTAATCTCCTGACCCTAATCAAACACGCCTGAGGTTGACTTTGGCCTAGATGCAAATTCCTGTGGGGCATTATTGCGTCAATTATCTTTCCCAGTATTGCACCTATAGCACCAGTATTTCTGGAAATACAAATTACTTACCCCCCAAGAGCTGCAGGTCAAGCCTTAAAGACAGGTAATTCAGAGAGACAGGGGAGGGGTAAGCCAGAATAAATTCATCATTAACAAATGCTGTGAGATGTTTTGGTCTTGAAATGCATCTCCAATCCATTCCTATTCCAGGAGAAGCCAAATAAGTTTTCTTCAACAGTGTATTTGTCATTCTCAAAAGAGAGATTTCTCTTTTTGAGATTCTTATTCTTCATAGCTACCAGCCACACTTTTTTCCTCCAACTGGTTTTCCAGTTTTTCTGCCAAACATGTTTTTTAGTGAGCCCAGTCACTGCCTTCCCCCATTTAATTGACCTTTTTTTGATATATGAAAGCTCACAACTTTTGGATGGTGATGACCATTAAGTCAGTTTCTTTCCCTTTCTAAATTGCAAGAAACAGAAAACAGAGGTAAATTCTCTACTAATTTAAGGATGTTCACTAATTTAAGGATGTGTAAACCTTTTTCTTCTCTCCTAGAATTTGTGGAAGTTGTTTCACTTCCAAAGAATGACCTGCTGCAAAGGATTGATGGTAAGAGCTTTTTGACACATTAAATGCACTAACATGAGCTTCAGTAATCCCTTCTCAGGGCTCCTTGTCATTTTCCACCCTAGAATACTGTCTGTTAAGCAAAAAGCCATGAGGGACCTGGCCAGGTATGAGAGTTAGTGATAGCAGGAGGAGTTTGCAGTGTCTGGAATGCTACACATCTTCATTTTAGCATGGACTTACATTTCTGTAAAGGTGAGGTTTTAACAGCATCTCATATTTTTTTATTTTCAGAACTAGTAGCAGAGGAACATTTGGCAGTAGATGCCAGGGTTTATACTTATGCATTGGCTCTGAAGCGCGCAGAAGAAAAACCGCTCCAAGTTCCTTTTATGAAGTTCTAGAACTGGACAATGAGAAATTTAATTCAAAACTTCCCAAGTTGGATGGCTTAGAAGTACAGCTCTTCTTGTAATCAGGGTCCTTTGCTTTACTTGTAGAGCAAAAACGTGTTTGTAGTAATGATTCTGGTATTTGGAATTATGTAACTTACAAAAAGCATTTCTTCTAACTGCTCTATCACCCCTTGACAGAATACCCATAATAAAAATACTGTTTAATTTTCAGAATGGCTCATTTCTCACTAGATTCCTCTCTGCACTTACAATTCAGTATAGGAAAGATGCTTAGGTAACCGTGGTTGATGTTGTAACACCAAGGTTCCAAAGGAGGCAGAGGCAGAAGAGTGAGTGCAGGTCTCACTCTCTCTTACAGCACTCACACAGCTAACACCTGGAGAAGGGAGAGCTCATGGTGGCCTGCAACTTCCTTATGATGGGCAGTAGAGGGGCTGGCACTGATTTCTTCTCTGTAGTGAATGGTGAGAGGACCCAAGGGAATGGCCTGAAGTTGTGTCAGGGGCAGTTCAAGTTAGGTATCAGGAAAGGGTTTTTCACCCAGAGGGTGGCTGGGCACTGGAAGTGCCCAGGGAAGTGGCCACAGCAATGACCCTGACAGAGTTCAAGATGTGTTTGGACAAGACTCTTGGGAACGTGGTGGGATTCTTGGGATGTCCTGCACAAGGCCAGGAGTTGGACTCAATGAGTCTTGTGGGTCCCTTCCAACTCAAAAATCATAGAATTGTAGAATATTCTATTAAGTAGTAATTCTCTGTGACAGGAGCAGGGACAGCAGCCCAGAATACTGTGTGCATGCTCTGGCTGAAGTAATTGAAATGGCAATTTTAACAACTTCCTATTATGATTTAGACTTGAAGATGATGTTTCCTTCTCCCAGCCCTGACTAACCTATGCAGAAAGAAAACTGGTGTGGTCTAAAATAATGATTGTGATACCACCATCCACCAGTGCAAACCAGAACCGTGCAGGCCCAGCCAGGGGATCTTACTGAAGGTATGAGGTCACTTACGTGCCCTGAGAGGGCATAGCCTTGCAGTTTTCTCTCTCCCAAGGACACGTGTGTACCCAGGCTGCACCTTCATTCAGTCAAATCACATCTTATCCCAAATAAACCTTCAGTGCATCTGCACAGTAGGCTGCTACTAATTATGTAAACAGCCACCACTGCTGAAAGGTCAGGATCTGAGAGTTTTAATAAACACACATCAAAATCAGTCCTGCCTCTGAAATAGATGAGGATGAATGTGCATAATTAGGGGAGACCTTTTGAAACAGAAAATTGCTTAAGAGTTCCTTATCTTCACAAACAACACAAAGTTACTTTCAAGTTAAGAGTGAGAGAAGACAGAAGAAATGTGACATCAAAGGGAAAAAATGATTACAGCAGAGCAGAAAAGCTCAATGACTTTAAGGAGAGGAATCTTGGGATTTTTTTTTAATTGTGGCTGCTAAAAATTAATCAGAATTATATTCTAGAAAGAAAAAAATAAAGAGGAAAAAAGGGAGGCTTCTAGACCTACCTCTCTATCAAAGCATTGTAGAAATTACCAAAGACTGCACATGAATTACATCTGGCACAGACAAGACACAGGAGAGAGTTTAATTAAATAAGTTTATTGTCTAACGCTTACATTTGTTACATCGCCACTGTAAAGTGTGACAAGTTTTCAGCAGGAACTCCCCGTTCCCCCTTTTCCCTCCTATGAACTGCTTTAGGAACCAGGCCTCATTCTTTAGACTCACAAAAGCAAAGTGGACATGAAGTTTCAGTGGCACAGTTTTCACAAGTACATGGTTGAACAGCACTGCTGGGCTGGGCTGCCCGGCCAGGCTGCCCCACGGCAGCCAGGGGCAAGAACCCGACTGCCCTGGCCGCAGCAGATCCACCACAGAACCAGTTCACAGGTGAGATGAGTATCAGCCACCAGTAAAATGTTTGCTTGCCACCCTCAGAGCTCAGTGAAAGGTGCCTGGGTGAAGGCACCGCAAAGGAATAAGGAGTGCTGAGTTCAGTGTTGGGGAAATGCAAGTTAAAAAAGTATAAAAAAATTAATGTAAAATACAGATACAAATAAATTTTGTCAGGAATACTGGCATGTGGCAATCTGAACTCAGGTATCTTTTTCTCCTATTAGAGACAGGGAAATTAATTTAACACTTTACTGCTGTGTGCAAAGACATTCACCGCTCTCAAACTGATACATTTTACCATCTCACTGTTGTGTCTGAACAGCAAGGTAGATGAACTGTTTCCAGCATTACAGGCAACACTAGATAATACTTAAGATAATGTAAACTTTATTCTTAAGGCAGCTGGTACTAATGCTGCACACAGGCATTGCTCAATGCCCATTACAGTAATGGGACACGTAGCACTTGAAAACAAGTAAAAAGAAAATAGCATTGTTGGACTAAATGACGCATGTTGTCAAAATATTTTTCCCTTTCACACAAACCATGAAATATTTGGACATCTAGAAAAATAATGCACCTACTCCTCCAACTTCAGCCTGTTCTTTTACAAATATTTCAAAATACTGATAAATAATAGTGACTGCAAGCAGAATGCCAGTGCCAGAGCCAATGGCTCCTAGAAAGTCAGCCAGTACTGAAAGGGCACCGATGCACAAACCACCAAATGCAGCTGCTGTAGGGATGTATCTGTAAGAAAGGTAAAAACAGGAAAGAAAAAGGTAATAACCAAGATATCTTTCTTTTACAAACATGGAAGAGATTTAACTCAAAATCCCTCATTATGTCACTTAAAAAAAAATCAGCAGAGGTTAATCTCTAATCTGCTGCTCTAACTTCTTTTGCATAACTAAGAAAGGTAACAGGCGAATGGGAAGAATCTTCCCTTTTGCAGTGGAAACAGGTATCAGATTTTTCTGACAAACTCTACTCTAACTGACACTTCCCCAGCACTCTTCGCCATCCGGATGGAAGTCAGCATTTCCTTACCTGTTAAGCTCATGAACCATTGATGTATCCCTGTGGCCTCTCATCACCATTTGCTGTTCTTTGAGTTGCTTGGCAACCTGCAAAACCCATCATTTTATGAAACTGCTGCAGTGTTTCATAGTCACTTGATGTTTACTGGGATAAACTGACCATTCAGTAGCTGGTCAGTTCTAAACCAGAAGCACTGTTTGAAAACTATTAAGATAGAACACCTACATCTTTTGCTGATGAGCCAGACACCTCGATCCAAGTCTTGGAGAAGAATGCACAGGATCCCAGCATAAATATTATATAAACTATTACATGAACAGGATCCTCAAATATTGCACCCATGGATTCTGGAGGTGACAAGTAGTAGCACAGGCCACCAACAGGGTAAGAGCGAGCAGGGCCACCTCCACTGACATCCTGGGAGGGGAAGAAAAAGGCAAGAAATTATTTTTCACAGCCTTCCCACATTCCTATCCTGTATTAATAGAGGAATTCCTCTTTGATGTTTGAAACAGCTTATATATATAAATGTTAAAAAGTAAGTATACCAGTTGGTTAAATACCAAGGATTCACATCAAAGTAAAAATGCAAATAATTCTATGCAGCTAAAATGTGATAAAATACTTACTGCCCACTGTCCCAGTAAGTTCACCAAAAAGTTGCCACTGAAACGAACAGACAACATCTGGGAAATGACATAGAGGTTTGACACTAAGGCAGACTGCAGAATGATGGGAATGTTGGAGGTATAGAACAGCTTGATGGGATAGCTGCTGTACTGCCCACGGTACCGAGCAGATTTGATGGGCAAATCCACTCGGAATCCCTGTGGGAAAGAACAAAAATGCTCCAGGGTTCACTTCCAAGACATGAGGTATTCCCAGTATGCCCCAGAGCTATTCCTGACCATGCAGCTCTTGCTAGATAAACAAGGACTGCAAGGTCTGAGATAGTACATCCCAAAGGCTTTCTGCTATGGTCTGGATTACAAATTTTAAGGATTTAAAAGTGTTACTGCTTGATTGAATTACATTAATTTCACATAAACATGGTTTCTCATCTTCTAACTGGTACTCCTGTAAAATACATTTTATAGATTAGGGGTTGATAAAAGCCTGTAATGGCTTCCAACTAGCCAGTTACCAGTGGACTCGTGTGTAGTAAGCCCAGGCTCTTGTGTAGTCTTCTGGGGCAGCATCTTTTATGAGTAGACCCAAGAAAAGCCACATTAACTTAAAAACCTGGTATTTCTTTTATTTTCTTTTTTTTTTCCCCATAACTCAGACTCAACAGCTTGAAAAAGAATTCTAAAAACCACATTTTAGCTGCCCCACCCCCAAAATCTCCACATGGATCCTCCTTTAGTGTCCATTTTAGTAGATACTTAGATGTAAAAAGAAACGCTAATTAAATGTTTCAAGCAAATTTGGAAAAAAACGGTAAGCTACACACCCCAAAGAAGCAATGTTCTCCAGCTCTGTCCAAAAGTATTCTTTTCAGTCAATGATGAATATAAAGAATATTACTCGTGTGATGCAACCACTGCAGTACTGGAATCCGTTTTATTAAAAATATTCTCACAGTGTGTATGGATATCAATGGAATGTGAGGTTCCACACTGAGTACAAGTAGGCCTGGCTGCAAAATTTTATGGCTTTACTGTCACAGAAGTAACAGTTACTGAAATAACAACACTGGGATAAAAAGAGTTCATTACTCAAAATTAAGGTACTTCAGCTACTCTGGCTTAAACCTTCCCATCTTTTCCAATGACTGCAGTGTCCAGGGCCCACGTGCCCTTCTGCCTCTGCAGAGCTGCTCTGAGAAGTTTTACCTGGAAATAGATGACTACGGCAAACACAAACACTGTAGCAATCAGGTTCATGAGATTGGGCAGATTCTGTCGGTAAAAAGCCTCCCGCAAAGCCCGGACTTTGTCAGTTCGTGTGGCCAGGAGATGGAATAATGCAATCACAGCACCCTCAAACTCTGTTCCTGCATGAAGCAAGAAAATAAAAAAAGGTTAATCTCAAAATTAAAAATATTCTTTAAAAAGTACCTTTCTTTTGGAAATACCAGAACTACTAAGAATTAAATTCAAATGAAAGCAAACTAAAAACATGGCCCAGGATTTCAAATGAATGCATTAAATTAATTAATTTTTTGATGCTGTATCTAAGGTGCTAATGCAGGGGTCTCAGAACAACCAGCTGTTGTCAAAGACTGGCTGAGGAACGAAGCGACTGCAGCCTCTGAAGAATCAAACCAGCTTAAAGTAATTCAGAGGCACCAACTACAAAAGCATCCTATAGCCACAAACAACAGCTGGATCACAAGCAGCATGTACTGCATTTCCTGTCTTCTCTATTTCCATGGACTAAGTGGTGCTAAAACAAGATTATTTCAGTTTGGAAATCCAAAAATTTTCATTCAAGAGGCCTGAAGTCCCATTTTAACTGCTGCACTTCAAATCAGCAAAGGCAAACTTGCATTAATCTCCACGTAAGTCAGACATTTTCATCTTTGATGTTAATTGGACAATTGACTTCAGAAGCCAATCACCACACATTAGAACTTTTTTTAAAATGCCATCCAAGAAACATCTAATAATTTATATGTAGTATACACCCACTGAAACATGTTGTGACTTACTGTAACAACACACATACCTCTGCCAGTGTTGATGGTAGTGGGACTGAAAGCTTTCCAGACAATGGTTTCACAGATATTGGTAGCAATAAACAGGGAAATACCAGACCCCAATCCATAACCTTTCTGTAGCAACTCATCTAGCAGCAACACAATCAAACCAGCCACAAACAGCTGTGAGAAAAGAAACAAAACTGAGCAGAAACAAGAATAAATCAAGTCATGAGTTGTGTTTTAATTCTCTGCTTCAGTATTTTCATCATGTTGGAGAGTAATCATTAAGTTTTTCATCTAAATGTCATTCATGCAGTGTTTCTGACCTCTCACATACCAAGGCCTGCACATCTCACCTGGTAATGAGCTCTGTGCCTTTTTTCAAGGCAGACATAGCAAACAGATTACTCAGTAAAATTTTTTTTTCTAAAAAAAAAGTTTAAGTTTGTGTATTTACTATTTTGTTCTGCAGAAGAATGTCTCAAAGCTGCAGCTATGCCTTTTAGTGAGAATTCCTCCACAGCACTGAAGAGCAGCCACTGTTTCCAAAATCCACCAATTCCTGTATTTTCAATTAAGCACCACTCCTACCTGAAATACTTTTGATATTAACTATCCCAGCATTCTCCTCCTTTATGGAATATTTAGAACTTCTCATATCTAGACAGATACAAATAATGATGTTTTGCAGCGTTAAAAATAAATAAACTGAAGTCACCCAGAAACAGAAGGATTTTTCCTTCCAGCTATACTATCTCTAACCAGTCTCAGTTACACACAAAATAGCTCTTTACAAACCTGAATTATAATAAGAAGACAAATTCCAGCACCCATTTCAGCAGGATCTCCATACATTCCAGTCATAACATACACAATGGCTTGCCCAATGGTAATAATCATCCCAAATACTAAAACAAGAGAGAAAGCAAATCCTTTTAAAAAAATCTGAAATCACCTACCAAAGAAATCTCAGATCTAGCATCACTTAGGCAGGCTGCTTTCCCAAGAATAAAAATACACTCAGTAATTTTAATTGGAACAGTGCTTACGTTTCTGAGCTCCATTGAACAAGGCTCTGTCTTTTGGAGTATCACCAACTTCAATGATCTTTGCTCCTGCCAGCAGCTGCATGATCAAACCTGATGTCACAATGGGTGAGATACCCAATTCCATCAAAGTACCTAGAAAAGACGAAAAATTAACACAACTGTCATTCCAGCACCTCTCCTAAAGAAAGCATTAGGTCTCTTCAAAGGTTCCTGACCTATAAGGAATATTTCTAATAATGCTTCCAATATGTATAATCTTGTACAGGTATGACAAAACAAAGACAGTTATGGCCTCACAAAAGGCTGCTGTGTTAAAACCTGTACTTTTGAAGGCAGCATGGAAACCCACACAGCTTTTAATTATAAATACTTTTGTGGAATCACGTTAACACTGAAGGCCAATGCATACTGAAGCACAGATTTTTTGGCATATCCTCAAGAAACCTTTCCCTGGACAGCATCTTGTCTCTGGTTGTTTATTCTGTCAGTGCTTCAATGTCACATTTTCCAAAAGTTTAATTTTGCACACCACAAAAACATGCTGCAGATCCACAGTTTCTGAGAACATTGCTCTTGGAATCACTGGCTCTAGATGAGAGTTTAAGTTAGCTCTTAACAAAACAAAGACTGTCATTAAGCTGCTCTTAACTCTGCCAACTCACTGGCACTGTGTCACTGAGGTACCAACACCCAAATGTACACAATTCAAAGAGGGAAAGCATTAAAATAATTATTATAAATTGGTTCTTCCATACATGTATCCTGGAGTTTCCATGTTAAATATTACATCACCTGCCATGGAAATCTCTACTCCTCCAGCAGCCAGAAAATTAGGATGTTAAAAACTTTAGCATTCACCTCACATCCTCCAATGACTTCTAGTCAGTTGACTTAAGAGAAAACTCACTTTCCCACTCTTGCTTTTTATTGCTTTCAGTCTCTCTAGCCTTTTCTTGACCACTGTTACCATTCTGTTTGGGTAGTGGCCAGCATATTTAGTATCATACACTGCTAGGGACACACCAAATGCTGCTAACTCTGTAGGAGAATTTGAAGCAGAGAACTTCTTTATCTTATTATCCTCACTGGTGTAACAAAATTTGCTATTCCTAAGTAAGCAGTACCTCCACATTAGAGGGTTCCAGTGATTTTCTTACTTCCAGCCAGTTTTCCAAGCTACAGCTGAGATCAGTGTCCTCATTTAGAGTCAGGCATGACTGGTCACCCATCTTAAGTTTCAGACTTCTAGGATTAGTTTGAATCTTATATATTTGGTTGTGTTCCACTTTACTCTTCTAAAATACGTTGATTTGATTTTGCTAAAGTTTATGCCAAATTATCTCTGCCTTTAGCTTTCCCACCTAGAAAATTCCTCACCCATAACACTGCCAAACTATTATGAAGTGTAACTGACTTGCACAGGTGAGGCCTTTCCTAATAAACAGCCTCATACTGTACATTAATGCAGTTCCTAACTGGAAAGTTAGAAGATTCCACATCCCATGTATTAGTTAGAAAAGAGACTGCTCTAAAATCCTGAATGGGATTAGCCCAAAACTTGTGAACCAATATTAATCTCATCTGCATCTCAAAGAAATCTCATTCCTTACATGAAGCACTGCACAAATACAGATTTTAATTCCATCTGTGTTAAGAACTTTGCAAAGTGATCCAACCTGACATTTAGGTCGTGTGGAATTTAACAGCCAACTGTTCTTCTCCTGGTGTGTTTATCCCAATAGAAAACAGAGAAAGGAGTGAGTACCAACCTCTGTTTGATGCAAGAATGACTCGCATCCAATAGAAGGGGTCTGCAGAATCTGATGACATGATTCCAAACAAAGGGATCTGTCAAAGTGCACAACAGCATTAAACGGATACACACAATTAACAAGCATTAATATAAAATCTCAACATGTAATGATTCAACTGTTACATTGTTTTAACTTCTTTAAAAATTAAAACAAAGGTATTGACACAATCTCTTTTAATCCTCCAGCTGGGGCATAACTCAGAGGACTAAACTAAGACCTTTCCACAGGAAAAAGCAGAAACCCCTAGAAAGGAGAAGTTTAAATATCAAAATTCTAGAGACAGAAATATGTTTCGAAATATCCCACATGGAACTGACATGTTCATACAAAGCTTCCAATATTCTGAATGTCAATATTGAGGGATTTTGAGCTCTTTAAAACTCTTCCTAATCATCAAAACAGCAGAGTAGGAATCCAGGCAATCTTAGAGATTTCTGAATTTCTGAAAACTCTGGTCTGCACCATCCGTTTTCCTTATTCAACTACTATAATCTCTCATATAAATGCAAAATTTTAATCATGCATACATCCAGCTGCTAGTAAATCCAGATAAACTACATGTTCTTCTAGTTCTAGTATCATTCCCACTTCCTCCTTCCAAAAAACAGATAGGTACAAGAGCTGGGTTTTAGCCTTTAAACAGTCCTTCAGAGCTGAAAACAAAAATTATTAAACTACTGCTCTGCAGTCTGGAATGGCTGCATTAATAAACATAAGCTAAAAACCCTGATTTTGAAATGTACAGTTAATTTTGAATCTTCCAAGAGGTCTATAAGTTCTAAAAAATTTATACAGTAATACATGGATTATACATATTTATAAGTAATACATGGATTCTCATTTTCTTCAGTATCTAGGTATTCTTTGAAGAAAAACAAAGAAGTGTCCACTGTTTACAAGCCAAGCCTACAACTATGAGTAATAAAGATCACATAAATGTTTACAAAGAGAGGCATTTTGGAAAGGTTTCAGCTAAAAACTTTACCAAGATCTTCACAAAAAACAAGTTCTAAATATCAACTTAAACACTTCACAAAAACATTTTCCTGCAATCTTTACAATCCATCAGCTTATTGAAGAGGAATTTTGTAAAAAGTCACTTTGATTTAGTTTTCACACTTATGAGTACTAAAATTTAAATGCAGCTATGAACAGAGGGTAAACAATGCATTGAATTGCTCGGTTTGTTTATGCTGCTCAATAATTAATTACCTTGGCTGTTTACCCTGCAGCCACTGTCATCATTTGAAAGGATTCTTGTAACAAGAAAAAAATGTTATGTATTTCTGACTAAATATAAAGCACTAGTTTCTAAAAACATCTATGATCAACACTAAAGACTGTTTCAGAGAACCAGGTTTTTTGAACTGAACTTTAAACACTTTAACATAAAAATAAAAGCTGAAACTGGTAGGTCAACATGAAACAAGAACGTCTCATGCTTTCAGGCTACTTTTTATGTACAGAACACACATTTTCTACCACAAACAACATCGATACCTACCTGGCAGCACACTAAGAAAATGAAGAGTGTGATGGCTGTCCATAGTACCTTCTCTCTGAACTGGATCTACAGGGCAGAGTGGAGACACAAACATGTTCACTGGATGGAGAACTTCCACTGCCCTCTCACAACAATACTCAATGCTGTTATAATTCAGAATTCAATGCAAAGACATAGGACCAGAAAGCATCACTCCTCACTGGAATTTATTTTTAATATGATTTCAGATTTTAGAGTGACAAAGATAACTTATGTGGGACTGGCAGACATTCAGTCACTAGAATATATTTTATCTACAATATTCTAATACAGTGGGTATTTACAGAACAGCAACAGCATGGCTAAAATCATGGACTTACCAGAGCAAACATGAAAGATTAAAGCAAAAAACTTATCTTCTTAGTGCTCTAGGCTTCAACAGAAGTTTTGTAAGGCTGGAAGTTATTAAACTAAAGCACTATAAAATTTTTAGAGGGATTGAACTGTTGTGAAGACACATGATTAAAACCAGAAGAACCATTAGTTTTCTAAAGCAATACAAAACATTTAGAATTAAGTTCTTCAAAGAGTGTTAGAGGAAGCTTCAAATTCATCATTATATTCATGGATATACACCACAAAATTATTTTTAAATATTCTTTGCTTTCCTCCAAAATATTTTTATTGATGTAGATTATATATTACTTTAAAAAGAATGCCAGACCAATGATCACTAGTCATTAATTCATTGAAGAGAATCTCAGAGTCACAACATTTGAGATGCCTGTAATTAGTGCCAGGTGCAAGACGATAAGAATCACAAAATTTATGTTTGAGACAGAGGATTACTCAAAGCATGAGACAGAAAGAAATACACTTGAAGAGAGCAGAGAGAGCTGAGATGCAGGGTTATGTTCAAGTTCCCACCTCTCCTCCGGGGACTGTAAACCTGAGGGTTAAGTGTGTTCACTGCAGACAAGTGTAGGGCAGCTACTAAAACATGACATGAACTAATAAATAAGAGAAATACAGCAATGGTTGGAGCTCTCTGCCTCCAACCACTGAATCTGCCTGTGGAGAAGTAACAAGAAAAAGGATTAGTGCCCGGTTTAATAGGTACTGAACACCCACAAATGAGAAACTACAAACCAGTACGGCAGCAGCACAGGTCCTCAAGCAAAAGAAAACCCAGAATGTAGTCTACATCTTTCTAAGTGAAACCATGTACTAAGAAGCAAAATAATCCAGGTAATTTATTTCCTGCTACTGCCTCACTCTTAAAAAAGAGGACAGATGCTAAAAATATTTACAGCACAGAGTTATAAAAAGAAAAATAGTGACAGCAGCAAATAAATCCAAACAGTACCTTGTGTTGGACTATGCAGTGCTGACCCACTTTACCAAGTCTGAACTGCGCAATTCAGATTTTAAGCACAGACTTCTAAAACCAAAAATGCTTAACCAAATTATCTCTACAGCCTCACAGTTAAACTTGGCTTCCGAGGCATCGGTAAAGGTCTAGAACTGCTCTGGTTCTCTCTGCAACTGTGGTGAATAGGAGCATTAGAGGAATTCTGCATCACCCAAATCACAGTTATTCACACAGAAAACAGTCTCTATGAGTAAGAAGACAAAAAAGAAAAAGGAGTCATCCAAATCCATATGCCAGGAATGGCAAAATACTGAGTGGTACCAAAATATTCCAGCCACAAATGCTAACAAGCACAGGGAGAGTGAATTTCACCATCTGATCTGATTCAATTGGACATTTTCTTCCTTTGACATTTTTCTTAAATCATGTAAAAATGAAGGGACTTGAGCATTATCATCTTGGTGCTCTGAACAGCGTGTTCTACTTAGCAAATCTGTGCATGAGAGAAATATGAGCGCATTCTACTAACTACAAAAGTAGCAATCACTTTTGCTAATCAAGTTGGCCAAAACACAAAAGCAATACTCCCTAGAGACAGAAGAAACCACTTTCCTCATCAACAAGAATGGCAAAATGACTCAGTGAAAGCCCAACTGAATCAAAACATCATCTTCACTTAACAATCAATACATGTTTAATAAGAACGAATCTCTTCTTCTTTTTTGTTATCTAAATTTCTTATCCTGGCCTTAAACCAATCCACTATAAGCCATTACTGGTCATATCTAACTGTGACAGCTTGCAAGAAAACAATAAATTACAGAGAATTAGTTACATGGAATGACCTAAATCACTTGATAAACTACACACAAGCAAGGAACGGAACTGAAAATGGTCAAAGGGCTCTTCAGCCTAGGAAAGATGTTCCCAATTACATTTTCACTTTAAATTTGTACAAGCTGGCAACTGGCAGCCATTGTCTAGACAGCGACCTAAATTGCAGTAAAGACAAAGTGACCCAAATAGACAAGACAGGAATCTTGGCACCTCTCTGGAGATCCGTCATCTGCTGATGGACAACATGGACAGATCAAGCCTCTCTTCCTCTCTAACATCTGTCAGTGAGCTTTATGGAAACATCAGTATCTGTATGTTTGTGTCAGCTTTCTCTTCTCACTCATCTCACAAGACAAAAATGGGATGGCTGTAACCAACTAATCACAGATGTGCCATAAATCAGCACCGAAAGATTACACCAAGGCTCCCCACTGCAGAAACAAAGACAGGCACCTGCCAACTAGACCTGGTGCATCCAAGCTTTAGCATGGAGGTCTGGCTCTGGAGATTCCTGCTCAAAAAATGCCTTTGTCTGGCCTAAATAATTTTTTTAGAAACCTGCCCCAAAGCTGAATGATGCTGGAAAGTAACTAGCAAAAAGCCAGGGGGTAAATCCCAGTCTTTTTAAAGAATCAATTCCAGAGGGCCATCATCATAATTTTTCACTTTATCTTCTCCATTCAATTCAGGAGGCTCAGCTATGGTCACTGGCACAAATACCTCTGCATCCAGTACTAACCTTGGGGAAGCTCTCATTAACCAAAGAGGGTTCTCTGAGATGGTGTCATGTTCCCAGTTAAGCTTTCCCTTTTAGAATATAAAAACCAATATTTAGCTCTTAAGGAATTTTCATGAAATCATGACAAGTCAATTTGTTACTCTAATTAGATTGTCACATGGGCAATATGTGCTTGAGTTTTGAAAGCAAAAATTGTGTTTGGTGGGGGTTTTTTTTGGACAAGGAAGGTCTCTTTCTGATCTGTAGAAATTACCTAATTTTAATCTAGAAATATGAGAAGAAATGGGAGAAGTTTCAAGGACGATAGGACTAGAGAGATCAGCTGTAAATGAACTGAGTTCATTGATTTTAAATCAAAGAGAAACGTCACATCCAGAAGGTGAACAGGACAATTACCTGAACTGCACCACAGATCACTCTCCCACTTCAGCAAGGTCAATCACAGCTATGGGTGTAGACCCTACTTTGTGGGAAGGGGAGAATTACATTTGTGTTTCCTGTCCTACAGAACAATCCTTTTCCAAGTAATATACAAGCCAGCTCAAAGCCAACAGTGGGATCCTAAGGAAAACAAAGCTTGAAGACTCTGTCCTAGAATATTAAAATAGATCATATGGAGCTGAACTAAATAAACTCAGTCTAGAAGGGAATTTTTTTTTTAATTATTTAGCATAATTACTGAAGGAAACAACTTACCATAAGGGTGCTCAGAATTCATCATCACAGTAATGTTTTACTTTAACATGGGCTCCCCCCCTGCTCCAAAGAATGTCTTCTACTTTAAGGCCCACCTTCTGTATCTACATAGGATATAGACTAGAATATCACAATCCCTCCCCTGTGAACTAATAAAAGTAACAACATAATGTGGCACTCACTTTTCTTTCCGGTTTCTGGATTTCAGGTAACACTGCACAGAACGGCTTAATAACTTCTAAAAATTTTACTGATCCAGAAAAACAAAGACACATACATACACACAAAAGAAGACAGAAAAATATATTAATGAACATTTATGACTTTATGAAACTTCAAAGAACTTTATTTAGCTCCCAGAATTGTCTGAAAACTAATTTCCTCTTCTTAAAACAGCTGAAACCAGGGCAAAAATGTGAAACAGAATTCTTGTTCTAACCAGATTTGGCCCATTCTTTTTTCCACAGCTGGAATAATTTTAGAGAAGTGGTGCTGTACGTACCACCAGAAGTGAACTGAATTGTATTCCATCTAAAAATAAATGACCTAGTATCAGTCTGTGCTAGTTTAACACAGAACGATACTGACATCAAAAGGTATCCATGCAGAGATTAGAATCTTGTGTTTACTGAAGTATTTGGCTGAAAAAATAATTCAAGTGCTAAAATATGTTTAGAAATTGTAATTTAAATGAGTGGAACACTTATTCTGATTGGAACTTCAGGGGATTTTAGTTTAGCTTTTAAAACATCTCTCTTCACTGTTTCCCCTTTAAAAAACACAGAAAAGCTCAACAGTTTGAGCTCTTCTTCTGGGAAAAAAAAAAAGGAAATCAATTTAGAAAAAAAAAAATCAAAGGGTATGTGCTTGGTGGGGAATTTGCCCTCCAAAACTTGAACATTATTTTCAGCACTGACACTCTGGGACAGACATAAAAAAACACCATTGGCTCATTTTGAAAGAGAATGCATTTATTATATTGTAAGTAACATTTTGGTTGTAGTGCCATGTTTACATTTACACTCTGACGTGACATATGTCTCCTCTATTTATCCCAAGCCCTCACACAGTTTCTGGAAGGTGCACCTCACTCCACAGAGGGTGGCACAGCTCCGCCATGAACAAGGTATCAGAGCATCATGGAATGGGTCAGGTTGGAAGGTACCACAGGGCTCATCTGCTCTGACCTCCCTGCTCTAGCAGGGCCATCCCAGAACACACAGCACAGGGCTGTGTCCAGACAGTTCTGGAATATCTCCAGTGAGGGAGACTCCACAGCCTCTCTGGACAATCGGTTCCTGTGCTTGGCCACTGCCCAGGACAGAAGTTCTTCCTCATGTTCAGGTGGAAGTTCCTGGGCATCAGTTTCTGCCCTTTGCCTCTTGTCCTATTGGGTGGCATCAATGAGCAGAGCTTGGTCCATCCTCTTTACACCCGCCCTTTAGACACTTATGCACACATACGTATGTGTATATATGGTACATACGTATATAGAATGTATATATTGTACACGTATATATATGTAAGGGCTAGAGTGGAACAGGACACCTCACCACGAAGCAGAGCCCGGCCTCACGCTGTGCCCGGCAGCACCGACCCTGTGCGGGGAGCGGGTGCTCGGCACCCCCGGCCCTGCCGGCGGCGGCACCCGGGGCACTGCGCCCCATCAGCGGCCACGGGCCACCGGCCACGTCCTCCCGGCGCTGCCCGGGGCCGCTGTCCCCCACCCCGGGTCCCGGCCCGCTCCCTCCCGGCTCTGTCGGCACTCACTGCCCATGGCGGTGGCGGCCCGGCCGCGGTCCCAGCGCTGTCACCGTCGCTGTCGCCGCCGTCACGTGACGCGCGCTGCGGACGGGCCGTCCCTCCCTCCCCGCCCGGGGAGACACGGCGGTACCGCCCTCACGGAGCGCCCCCCGCGCCCTTCCCCAGGCGAGGGGAGCCGGATGGGCGGCACGGGTGGGCAGCGGTGGCCGCCGCGGCGCGATCAGGCTGAGGGCGGGCAGGGGCCGCGGCCAAGGCCCGCGCTCCCGGAGTGCTCCGCGCGGCGCGAGGGGCGGGCCCGGCCCCTCACCGCCACGCCTCAGCCCTGCCCGAGCGCGGGAATCTCCTGCCCCTCACTCGCTCGGGCTTCGGGGGCTCTGGCGGTTCTGTGGCACGGCAGTGCCAGGTGAAAAGCACAGGTTGAACGGTTTGGTACCGAAGCGCGTTAGCAGCCCGATCCATCCCTATGGACAGATGGATGTGATATTTTCACGGGGTGAAAGGACATCGGGACATTGGAGCATGTCCAAAGAAGGGCAACAGAGCTGGGAAAGGGTCTGAAGGACAAGTCCTGTGGGGAGCAGCTGAGGGAGTTGGGATTGTTCATCCTGGAGAAAAGGAGGCTCGGGCTGACTTTATCACTCTCTACAACTCCCTGACAGGAGGGTGTAGCCAGGTTGGGGCCGGGTTCTCATGGCTAACCAGCCACAGGAGGAGAGGATATGACCTCAAGGTGCACCAGGAGCGATTTAGGTTGGACATTGGTAGGAATTTCTTCATTATAAAGGGTGATTGGACGTTGGAATGGGCTGCCCAAGGAGGTGGTGAATCACTGTCCCTGTGGGTGTTCAAGGAAAGCCTGGATGTGGCACTGAGTACAGTGCTCTGGTTGACAAGGTGGTGATCAGTAAAGGTTGGACTCGACGGTTTTGGAGGTCTTTTCCAACTTAATTGATTTTGTGATTCTCTGAAGTGAGCCTGAAAACCTATTCCAATATCATCCCACAATCACCAAAACAGGGATCACACCTACAGAGCTCTCAGTTACAACAGCCAGTGGTCTATAAAATTAGGATCATCAAAATTTACTGCAAGATTTAGAGATGACAATTAAAAATAGTATTTATTCTTTCTAAATAACTGATCTGATGCACAAGCTTGAATTCTTCCTGTATTAGGCTATTACTAAAAGAGAACACAAAAATATGTGAAGCATTAGGGCTCTTCCAAAACTTTGAATCTGTATTTTAGATTGCAATTCGCATTCCCTAAGAAATCCTCTTAACCAAGACCTTGCTACAATACCTAAACAACTTTGTTCAGTAGTTTTTTCTTCCAGTTTTATATACTCATTAATTTAACTAATTAATTACTAATTATTTAATTAATTTAATACTAATGAGCAACTCCATAGGAAAAACTTTCATCTAGAGTTCTTGTATAGTCTGGCAAATGCCCACAATTAATGGACCTGGCAGTGTACTTGTAGATCATAATCTCCAAATAATACCTGGGTTAGTAGCTAAGCTTCAGAAAATTTCTTATAATCATCTTTCATTCAGATTTTTAGCCATACTTAATTGAGAAGTTCATGAAATTACAGGTTTTGTTAGTAAACCCTCCTGTCTAAGTCACTGGCCACTGTTTTGGTGATTGATGAAAGGTCATGGGGATTTCTTCAGTCCATACTGACACAGATGCACCACTTCAGATGTGCTGAACAAATGCTTCTATGTCACCTTCACTGACAGAAGCAAAAAAAAAAAAAAAAAGAAAAAGCAGTATTGTTTTCTTTGTTTATTCAAAATACTACTGTGTTCAGAACTTTACATCTTCAAAGTTCAGACTGTATTTTTTAAATCTAAACTAACATCACTTACTCAAATAATTGTTTTAATATGTTTGTTTTCCTGGTGTGTTTTCTCTCTGAGAGATTTTGCTGCCTTTAATAAACTGCTCAACCTAACATCTCATTCCTTCAATGTCTTTACTTTTTTTCCTTCTAATCTTGCACTTCTCTCTGAAAATCCTGACATACCACATTGCACAAATGCTGTAATTCTCTTTTTCTAGTTAGCTCCTTGCTATCTAACAGCACATAAAGGCTCACTTCTCCTTGTGTTAATGACTTGCAGAATTTCCTGTCCAAGGACTGGGACCTGCTCTGTTACCCACTCACTCAACCTGAGAAGCATCTCAGGCACACAGTGTGACTCTTGGGGTGTCCTGTGCAGGGCCAGGAGCTGGACCCTTCTGGGTCCCTTCCAACTCAGGATATTCTATGGTTCTATTCTAATTTCTGCTTCTCTTTTCCCCAAAGCAAAAGCAATCCAGATGGAAAACAGCCTTGTGTGCATCCAAAATTGCTGGGAGAAAGTGTTAGCCCGTCAGTCAGCAAGGGCTTTGCCTGGCTCCTGGGAGCTGTTATCCATCACACAAGAGCAGCGTTCTGCAGGCAGTCTGTGTGTCAGCTGACTGAGGAAAGCTGTGCTCAAGCTCTCCCTTCCTACCCCAGGATCCCTGGGGAGCTCCATGGCACA
Organism: Toxostoma redivivum; assembly: GCA_013397375.1. Taxonomy (NCBI): domain Eukaryota; kingdom Metazoa; phylum Chordata; class Aves; order Passeriformes; family Mimidae; genus Toxostoma; species Toxostoma redivivum. The sequence continues at coordinate 351,100 of VXBI01000146.1, read as the reverse complement.
CTGATGGGGCTGGGGGCATTGAGCTGTGCAGCATTACAGAAATAGCTTTGTCTCCCACTAGGAGGATCAAACAGGGTCAGAACACTTGAGCATCCTTTATTTGGTTGGATAACCAGACCTGCACAGCCTGTAGGGGAGTGCATAACAGGTCAGGTTTGGGCCATGTGAAACTGAAAACACGGGGTCTGTTCTTTCCTTGTGTGCATTGTCATAATGGAGAAACTGTGGGTTTATGTAATCATCAGTGTGGAGTCAAGGCTGGTGATTGCACTCTACAGCTTCCTTGGCTACAGCTGCAGCCAAAGCAATGTTACTCTTCAGCCTCCTTTTTCTAGTTATCAGCAGAAATTTAAAGCAGAATATGCCTTGATTAGATAAAGCTGTTCAGGATGTGCAGGAGGTTGTGCAGTTTGCTAGAGCAAAGTGGGAGAAACATGATTTCACGTTGCTGCGATGGACGGGTTAAAGCAGTGATGTGAAACATCACAGAACAGAGGTTACAGAGGTAACTTCGGGGTCATATGGAGTTAATGAATGAATGAATACGTGAACTAACTAGGATGAAATACTAAAGCAGGCTTTAGAGATGATTTTGGGAGCTGTCTCCCCAAGTGAATGCACACTGTGCCTGTGATCTGTTTTTTCTCACCTACCATGACTTTCCATCTGCAAGTGCTGGATCTGGTTAAACCCCACTTGTTTCTTTTCAGAAATGTCTCTGGCTCACAATGAGTTTGGATTACTTAAGCATTGCTTTTACAGGTAACTGAAAAGAGCAAGGAGGTGCCAACTTCACCCTGAAACCAGGAAAGGAAAAATGCTGGGAGAAATCCTGTGGTAGCGAGAATGCTGCTGTGGGGCAGTCAATATTGGGGTCAGCCTGGGATGCCTGTCTTCCATTTGGCTTCATTATTCTCCCATTTAACCTCAATGTTTTGGTACTTTATTCTTTGTTTCCCAATAAAGACAGATTTCTTTCCTTTCTCCAGATGACAGCTGTGCTGAAACCATCCTTTGGGATTTCTCACCCTCTGGGTGAGAAAACCAGTGGTGCCTGAAGCCTTCAGGAGCCATCCTGCATGGTCCCCCCAACGGGAATCCTGCTATAACAACTCATGCACTGAGAAGAGCACCAACAGCCACAACAGATTGCATTCCTGGCCCTCAAGGAGAGAAAAAAGAGATAATCCACAACATTCTGCTGTAGAAATGGCTCATTCCCAGGCATGGGGAAGCATTTATTTGATCAAGCAGTAGTAACACTTCTGTGGAAACAGAAGAAACAGAACCTGTTTCCACACATGCACCATCTCAGGAAACTGAAAAGTGCAAATAAGCAGCAGATATAAGGTATTGCACAGTGACCTCACCAATCTGTCCCCTGGACTGGATTTTTAACTTTATAAAGACATTTTGTAGAAAATCATATTAGAGAACAAGAAGTATCAGGAGTAACAGGCACTTCTCATTGTTAGATATTCCCCAACAGGAAACAAATTGCTTCATCATTACCAAACTTATTTCCCTTCTTTTTTTTCCCCCATTTTGGAGAACTAAGAGTCTTAAGGATCTAGCTTTTGTTCTTCACAGGAGGAGGCACTAAACATGACTGATAGCAGGAGCAGTCCATCCACTGAAAACTTAGATAAATGTATGAGTCAGGACATCTTCCTGCTGCTTGTTGTGGAGGGTTCCAATGCCAACTGCTGGGGCTGGTAGAGGAGGTCTGCTCACAAGACGGAGCTGAAATTTGAGTTGTGGGGAAATGATTAATGAAGGACAGAATCACATCTCGAGGTCCTGATGCCACTGTGATATTTGCTGTCAGATAACTGGGCAGTCCCAGCTGGAAATAATGCAGGAAGCTATCCCCCATCTCCCAAAGACCATAGCTCCAAGGACATTGTAGTGCATGACCTGCCAGAGCAAATGGCACCTTTGCATTCTCCTCCTACTGCCCTATCTGGGATCTTCATTATCCTGTCTACTTTAAACACCATGTAAAATAAAGCTCCAGTCCTGCTCTTTACCAATGGTGCTACAAAGAGCAGAAGTAGCTGAAATTAGAACACACATTTGGTTTAGGCATCAGGATTAGGTTTTTTGTTGTAAGCACCACAGAATTTTGCATTCAAGGAGGACTTCATTTTAAAGACTAAAACACCCTGGGGACATCTTACCTTAAGCCCCAGCTGCTTTTCAAACCGTGGAGACACAAAGGACCATGGACCCATGTTCTGTGGTTCTTCCTGACTCCAGATGAAGACTAAAGGAAGGATAATAGTACATAACAAACATACATATTTATCTTTTCAGCAGAGAAAGAAAAAAACAGTGTTTTGTTTTTGTAGTACCTCCAGTTATTTTTTGTCTTGGCATTACCTTTGAAATGAAGGCATGCCAGATTCAATTCCCTTGCAGGTCAGAACTGAATTCAAACCCAAAGTATGTCCACCATTAGGGTATGCTGTGTGTATATTCTGCTTTTCTACTACTGTTTTCAAAAGCTACTAAAAGGACTGGACTGCAAAGACCAATACAAAAAATATCTCAAATTCATTGCTTTGACTTTCAGTGCTGCTTCTTGGAAGCTAACAATAGCAGAAAAAAGAGTTCTTTTAACACTTAGTGATAAACATTTCTGAAACATCCCACTCTAGAAACACTTGGATGTAGGAGGGGCAGAACAAAGAGGAAAAAGCCACTACATCTTAAAAGGTAGGAAACAGATTTAGTTCAGTACTTCAAAGAGACTAGAAACACAAAGGTAGAAGCCTGGCTGACCTTTTGCATGACTGTATTTGCTCAACTCTTGCTGTAAAGCTTCCAGGGGGAAAGGACAGAGCTCTTCAAGTCTCAGAATAGCTGCGCTGTGCTGCTTCTCTCCCAGAGTTTCTCTTTGCTTCACCAGAGCATAGTAATGCTTTCCAGAACACAGCACCACCTGGGTGACACTAAAAAAAAAAAAAAATCAAAACATTTCCAAGTTTAGTGTTTTACAGAAACTTGATGCAGAACAGCTTCACACTTCCAACCAAAAAAACCAGTCAAACTTCAAAGACAACTTCATAAAGCTAAATTGCTTCCCTAGACCATCTTTTCTCTTCTTTGCCTTCCCGTCCCTCCCACTCCCTGCAACAGATGGCAAACTAACCTTTGGGCACCGTATGCCAGAGGTCCTGTTTCTTTAGTAATTCTGGCAAAGTTACCTTACAATGGGATTGATCTCTCTTAAAAATTGAACACCCAGTCAAAGTTAGTCATCTCTGCACTCTCTGTAGAAAATAAACCAGATGGAGAGAAGATCCTCCAGAGGACAATTCTCTGCTGTGCCAAAGCAGGACTGCCTGGAGAGACACTACATCCTCCAGCAGCCACAAAGGTCTTGACTGCCTAATCTTACTGGGACAAACAATGAGATAAACTACACCCTTTGTGCCTCACCATCCCACTTAAAAAACCCAAGATGCTAAGGTACACCCAGCCTTTTGATTGAGGGTCAGGAAGCGAAGAGGAAGGAGGCTCAGACTTGGGTACTACTGGGTCAAAGAGCACAGATAAGGGGAAAAAAATTAAGGCTGAATTGGTAGTTTTGAACAGGATTCGCTGTAGTATCTGAAGGGAGAGAGATGTACACACACTTTATTATTGCCCCACCTCATCAGCTCAGGCATTCCAGCCCCAGAACAAAAATTCTGGATTCAGTTTTAGGCCATTCATGACAAGAAAGACATTGAGGTGCTGGAGCCTGTCCGGAGAAGGGAATAGAGCTGGTGAAGGGTCTGGAACACAAGTCCTGTGAGAAGCAGCTGAGGGAGCTGGGGGGGGCTCAGCCGGGGGAAAAGGAGACTCAGGAGGTGCCTTTTCACTCTCTACAACTCTACAGGTTGTAGCCAGGTGGGAGTCCATCTCTTCTCTCAGGTAACACACAATAGGACAAGAGCCAACAGCTTCAAGTTGCATCAGAAGAGGTTTAGATTCGATGTTAGGAAAAATTTCTTCACTGAAAAGGTCAAGCACTCAAACAGGCCTCCCAGGGCAGTGGTGAATCACCATCCTGAAGGTATTTAAATGTCTAGATGTGACATTTGGGACATGGTTTACTGGTGGGCTAAGATTGGACTTGATGAATCTTAAGAGTCTTTTCCAACTTAAACAAATCTATGATTTTATGATTCATGTCACAGCTGCTCCAGTGACTGTCAGCTAATGGACATGGTGCAGAATAGGACCCATCAGGTTGGTAACTACAGTCACAAACTCCCTGTAAGGCCAAGGGGGGACAGCCTAAACATTTCACTGTTTTGCAGACAGATGAGGTAACTACCGACAATTACCAGAGGAAAGAAAAGGAGAGGAGGTAAAACTAACCACAGTTGCCTACCATAAAATATTTTCCTCTCAAAGTTGCCTCTTTCCAATCACCTCATATTTGAACTGTTGGGTAGGAGAAAGGGACAGGACATCTCCTTAGAGCTTCTCCTCTAAGAAAGCAGAGCTACCTTTTAGGATCTACTGAGGAGTCACCAATGACAGGCTTGAATGTTGTCCCTGGAGCCATTTCTTCAAAACTTGATACAGCAGCCTACATGGGAGAAGAGTTGGAAGTTACAAAATCTTACTGCTTTTCTCTCAGGCCAGAGTCAGAAAGAATACTGAGACAGGGTTTTGGTAAGTACAAAATACACAGTCTTCCCTCTTCCTCATATTCCTATTCCCAGTGAAAAGTGGGATGATAAGCTTCCCAAGAACACCATCAGGCCAGGAATTAACCCTACTTCTAGCTCACCTCCACCCAGCTTTAATCCTCAACCTCTTTGGCCCCATACAGGCAAAATTCCACTGATTTGACCTCAAAACAGCAATCAGAGAACACAGAGGGAAAAGAAAAAGAGGAAGAGAACACAAAAGAGGATAAAGAGAAAAAAAGAAAGAGGAAGGACATTTTTTCAGCTTACTGGGAGCCTGAGTAACACTTTGGGAGAAGCAACAATGAGAGGTTTCCTGAAGTTTCGAACCATTTGCCGCCGGAGTAAATGGAAATACTGTGCTGGGGTGGTGGGATGCACAACTGACATGTTGACCTGGTCACCATCAACTCCCTCTTCTGAGCTGTCACACATCTGTACAGAGGGAACAGAGCAGTACCTTGTCAAAAGCAAGCAGTAAGACCAATATGCAAGAAAGAATCCAGGCACACGAGGCACATTGACCTGTATAGGAACAGATTAGTAAATATCCAAATTCAAGAGAGGAACAACTTCAGAGAAGAAATGGATTTAGCATTTAACTGGTAAGACTGTGTCTGTAGTGCCCCCATTGAGAACACTGCAGCACAGCTCCCAGAGCACTGCCTGCCAGTGCTGTGCTGGGGATGTGTGACCCTGAGAGGTGTGCTGGGTACCTGTAAGAACCGTTCCATCCGGCAGGATGAGTGCTCAGGGCCTGCACCATCATAGCCATGGGGAAGAAGAATTACTATCCCACTCTGCAGAAGCCATTTAGCCTCACCTAGAAACACAGAATGAGGAGGAAGGAAAGGATGATTTCCAGAGAACATAAAGCCACAGAACACATTACTTTGCACAAACTACTCAGGAAAAACAATAACCACTTTCCACATCTTTAAATACAAGCCTGAAACATGCTGCTGGCATTTTGCCCCGAGGTTCATTACAATGAAATAACACATATAAGGTGATCTCAAGTTTCTGAAATCATCAGGTAGCTCTGGACTCCCAGAAGACTTAAGTCTCCACATGGAGCACATGACACAGTGAAATTTTAAAACTTCATCTCTGCAGGTATGATCCCAGCAGCATCCTATGAGCCAGTCCTGGCTAGCACAACAGTGCTCGTTCCCCTCAGCTCTGCCAAACCTTCTGCACTATACAAGAGATTACAGTTGAATCCAGAAGGTATCTGTATCCAGCTTCAAATACATGTGGGTGGGGTAAGAGGGCCTCTGAATTTCCATCTATGACAACAGAGGTTTTATATCTGAGCACTCAGAAAACACATTAGAGTCAAACTTAGTAAGGTGTTGTTGTGGGGTTTTTTGTTGTTTCTTTCAAATAATCACTATTTTCCTTCTCTATTGCTTCAGGAATTTTTTCAGATGCTTCACAAAGGAAAGGTTATCAACCATATATACACACAGTAAAATACATGTGGGGGAAGAAAGGCCATTAGTATAATTAATTGTCCTTTTGTAATGATTGTATTCTGCTAAAGAGTTTTTCATTTTAGATATACTGTCTTCAGAGAAAAGCTGCACAGAAGTCAGGACCTCACAGGCAAGCTCATAGGATTCCTTGAGAAAACAGAATTCTTTGCACAATATGTTGCCCTTCTACTTGAAAGAGGAAGGATTTTCTAAAAGTGTGCATAATACAAATTATTAATTCTTAAATATATTAGTTCCTTGTACACTCACCTCCAGAGATGAAAGTATCAAATATTATCTGGGCTCCATTAAAGAAGTCGCCAAACTGAGCTTCCCAAATTGGCAGTAACTTAGGGCTCTCAATACTCATTCCATATTCAAAACCAAGCACAGCTTCTTCAGACAAGGGACTGTTACTCACCTAACAAAAGGAAATTGTTGGGAGGGGTGGGTAAGGAAGAGACAAACAAGGGTTAAGAAGCATTGGAACCAGGCAATCAGTGCTGGGGACACACACTCCTAAAGGCAATTGATAGGCACTGATTTTTTGCTTTTGAATGAAGGCACGGAGGGGAACAAAATAATATTTGATCTCTCAAGGAAAAGCAAACCCCCTTGTTAAAGTTGTAATTTGTAACAACAAAGAACAGGGATGCCCTATATCCTATAGGGATGCTTTTATGTCCCTGTATCTGGGGTTTTCCAGAACATATATTATGCCTACATATATCTCAGCAGCTTCAAAAAATGCATTGTTTCAGCACAATTTGAAGAAGGTGGTCTTGTGGGCCACAGAACCTACCTCTAGGAAACCCTTCTGGTCTGGGGACATGTGATTCAGAGGAATGTAGGTATCATCTGTCTCTTGGCAAACCAGCATCGCGTGTCGTTGGCTAAAGGTTCCTCTGCCAACATCTTGTCCACTTAGTCTGATATTAAACCCTTGCCAAGCAATAAACACAACACCAGATCAGCAAGTCATGTAAAAAGAAAACATGCAGGAAATAATTCTATCTCTTATTATATCCCTTTTTGGATTTCCCCTTATCAGCAACATCAAATCTCAGATGCAATTCTTAACCAGCAACAGCTCCAACTCTCAAGCACACAGATGCTCTGATATTATTTTGGGTAAAATGGTTCAATTTACTGAAGCAAACTGAAAAAAAAAAGTGCATTCTCTATCATATGTAAATGGAGATTTGAATTCAGCCTAGAGAGGAGGGAGAAGAAATAGTAGCATGAAGCACACAAACTACTTGGGAGCCCCACTGCTGTCAGCTGCACTGCTATGTGCTCAGCTCTACGCACAAATGTTTTTGGGGAGTGAGAGCGAGCTACAGTTCTTTGAAGATATTTAAGACTCAGTCTACAAATATTAGTGACGCATAGGATTCATATTTACCTTCTCTTAGGCCATACAAATTGTCAAATGTATACATCATAGCAATCTTTTTACTTAGAAACGCCTAAGAAATCTAATTTTATCCTTTATTGACATTAAAACAAAAATATTTTACTGTTTGCTGTCTAGTTGCCTCTTACCTTGGGTCAGCAGAGAACCAAATGCTAAAGTTTCAGCTGTTGCCCAGTCCAGCTTCTTTCCTTCCTCCATTTTTTGAACTCTTGACTAAGCAAATAAAGAACAAGAAAAAATTACTATTTTGTCTTTTCCCATCTGTAGCTCTTTTGGTGGCACAGACTAATATCAGAAGCTAGGAAAAAGCCAACACACTACAGAGAGAAATGCTGTATTCCTGCAGCCAGCCTAGGCTGCATTAGAATACAGTCTTATTTCAGCACATCCTGAAGAAGGTTGCCTGAGGACCACAGAACCATTGGTGATCCATGTGGTCACCTCCAGTCAACCAACTGATGAATTAATCCTAGTCCGAAAATATTAAAAATCTTAGCACAGCACAGAGTGTAGTCTAGACAGACTGCTGGTCTGTCTGGTTAGCAATGATGAAAGGTACCAGGTGCAAGTATTTCAGTCTCCAGAACTCTTCCCTGTTCTGGCCTGCAGAACTGCAGACAAATGATCAAACTGAGATGTGGAGTTCTTGCCTTGGGCTGGGAAGACAAAAACATTAGTCTTTTGAAATACTCAACTCAAAGCCCCTCTCCGGCTGCCAAGCAGACACCTGCACACACTCATCATCCATCAAAGGGAAACATTCACAAACCCCAAACTGATCCAAACCAAACACTAACTTAGGAGCTATCAAACCCTGCCTGTCAAATTTGGTCACACGTTGTCTAGTTTATATATATGTCATAAAACACTTACTACAGGCTTTAGAAACTGTACACTATTGTCAGGTTCCTGAGTCATTCCTTCACAAACTACTCATTCTAATTACCAACTATATAAATGTTAGTAAGTTATCATAACAGTTTTTTTCTATTTGTAAGAGTAAGTAGTTGTATTTTCTATAAGCTTTTTCCTTCATTGCAATAAAATATTGTTGAAATAACAAACTAAAGTACATAGTCAGACCTGGGGGAAGAAGTCTTTCTTCAAAACTGGAGGAAAAATGGCATCATCTCAGCCTTGAAACAGAGTGAGCTGTTTTTCCTAGAGAATACCATGCTATTCTCTTACTGGCAACCCTGCTGTGTTTAGACTTTTTCCTGTAACAGGTTGTACCTTTGAGCCATGGGATCAGAAGAATCATGATGCTCTACTCACCTGTGCATAGGTCTTCAAGAGATGGCTGTGCATCTGGAGCTCTTCGGGCACCTCCACAGACTTGACTCCAATGAACTGCAGGAGAGGCACAGGCATCCCCGTGTCCCAGGTGGTGATTCTGGCTGAAGGCTCCACAAAGCCCTTCCAGTGAGTCTGCAGGTTAGTAGGAGGTGGATTGTACAAAGTCATGTTGGCAAGGTGATCATTCAGCTTAGAATAGTACGTGGTCTTTATCTCAGACACTTCAGCCTCAGTCATGAGCCCAGCAGCCATGAGGTGTTCTGCGTACGTGTCCGGGATACTCTTACGGGATCTACCAGGGATGGAATCAAATCACATAGATATTAAGCCTAAAAACAGTGTCACAGGAGAACAAGGCAATACCACCTTACTGCAGTCAGGTACCATGGAAAACTCATGTAAACGGTGTCCTTTATTTATATAAATATAAATTATGCTTATTAGCATGAAAGTTCACTTTCCTGGCATTTTCAGAAAGATAACAGGTCTCTTACAGATGTGTCTTATAGTCCTTTATTTAAAAAGTGAAAGAAAAAGTACTATAGTTGGCAGCTACAGGTAAAAACAAGTCAAAACCCCCTCTATGCTACCATGCATATTTTCCTCTGAGAAATTCACAGTAGGATTTCTGCATTGGAGAGAATCAAAGCACCATTCCATGAACATTTCACCTAAAATACCAGAATTCACTGGCAAGTGAATTTTTGTGTGTTTTTCTTCGGGGATAAGGATGGAATTTGAATACATTAAAGTGCTTATAAAGAAGAGTCCCCATCGGAAGCAGCAGGACCAGGCAAAGACAAGACAAACATCACCCTGGTTTCCTGCCCATTCTCCCACATCAGGCATCCTCCCCTTAGCAAACAGAAGGCAACTTTGCCCTCTGATTACCAGGAGTCACAAATTTGAAATCCAAGAGCTGTGTCCAAGATTGTTCTCCAAAAAACACCAAGCCACATATTCAAGAGCCAACAGTAATGGTCGCTCATTAACATCTTATTGTAAGACTCACACTGTAGTCAAGGGCTGCTGACAGTGTAGCTGCACCTTACATAAAGGCCTGTGGATATGCCAAAGGATCTCACACAGAGACTTTTGTTGCAGCAGCAAGACTTGAGGTGGTGCAACCCTTACCTGATGATTTTGTACATGCTGGGGTTGGTGAAGAAGGGCTCATCAAGCTCATTGTGGCCCCACTGCCTGTAGCACAGCAAGTCCACAATGACATCCCTGCGGAACTGGCGCTGGTACTCCACAGCCAGTCGTGTGGCACGGACAACTTCCTCAGGATCATCCCCGTTCACATGGATAACTGCACATCCGATGATTTTACCTGCCCAAGGATTCAAAGCACAACAGCAATCACACCCAACCCCTTCCAAAGAAAGCAGACACACACCTGTTCTGCTGAAACTACAGACAACCCATGTGATATAAGCATAATAAAAACAAATCAAAAAAAGATGTTCTTTGCCAAGAGAGCCGGGGTAAGGAGAGGAGTCTTGCCTGAGAGAACATGCAATTAGCCCAACCTGTCACCAACCTGTTATATTTGTAACTTCTTTACAAGCACTTTGCTTCCAGAGGACTTTTTATATATAGTTCCTGCATCATATTAATCTGGTAGTGTACAGGAGCTGGGAGAGAACTACTTGATTGCTTCTCTTTCAAACAGAAATTGAGTTTTATTTCCTCCTTGTCCTAAGCTATCACTACTATGAATTCATACAGGCCCAACTTTCTCCCTTATTAGTAGGGAGTATCATTCTGTCCACTGCTCCACCAGGCAGAAAAATCTCTTCCTTAAGGAGAAGACTGTAAAATTTCAGTATCTTAACACCCTCTCCTGACAATTTGGCTGCAAGAAACAGTGCTCCTTTTGTACTTTATCTGTCCTAATTCTGGGAAACTAAGATACTTCAGCCATTCCTGGCTCACGTTAAGTTTCCCTCCCTAGCAAAATACTAAAGCTCAGCTACATAACATAATACTAAAGCTCAGCCCCTTCTCACTGACAGGTAAGAAGAAAGGAAAACTAAGGATGGAGGCAAAAAAACCAAACCCAAACAAAAACAATGCATAACTCAAAACCTGCCCAGGGAAAACAGTAAAAACATACATTATCTACATTATCAGATTTAATTAATTGTTTGGTTTGATGAAACCATAAGACAAACACTTGATGTTAGGTCAAAAGCATACAAAAGTATAATTTTACTTATAGGAGATATATACAAGATAAGTAACTACTATGTCTCTGATGTTACTCATAATAAATCTGCTTATCACTAAAAAAGATCAGGCCAAAACAAAGCTTCCAGTTCAGGCATAGAAAGGTCTTGAGCTTAATCTTTAAACTGAAAGCTCAACAGGCTTGACAACAAACAAAACAGCAAAAATGGAGGAATATCTGACCTAAAAATCTTGCTCAGAAAACACACTGTGATGACTTTTATGAAATTTAACAAGGTATATTTAAAATAAATCTGTTATATACTCCATTGCAATACCTTTTTAAAAGCTGTCAATAATATGACAGAAACTGAGTTATAAAGACTTCACAGAAATCTTGCAATTATTTTATCACATCCTGTAAAAATGTGACAAGATTTTCCCTTGATATTTAGTCTTTGCCATAAAACAGATAGGGGAGGGCATATTTTTAGCATGTGAATTGTTGCTAGTAGGAGGGAATAATAGTAGTTTTAATTCCTACTCTACCATTAAACTGGAATTATAATAATCTCTCCCCAGACCTGATAGACAGTTGCTATAAAAAAATCCATTGCACAGCTTACACTGGAGTTAAAAATCCTTTCTGACACAACAGGCAATCTTCCTTGTGATTCAACCCTACCTACCAATGTCACTGCAGTACAGAGATGACCTTCCTCGCTCTGGAGGAGTGGTATAGCCCAGCTGGTTGTTAACAATCAAGTGGATGCTCCCACCAATTCTGAAATGTGGTAGATTAGAGAGGGTCAGTGTTTCTGGAACAATCCCTTGTCCAGAGAAAGCAGCATCGCCATGAACCTACATCAGGAAAGAAGATGGAAAATTCTCATTAGGAAACACTGGAGAAACAGCAAAATCAAAACCATAACTCATTAAGTAAGACCTTCTAAATCGGTTACCTGGAACAGATACAGCTCCAGCTGGACCCACTTCTTAATCCCTCTCAGAATACTGTTCCCATGACTTGAGAGTTTATGTAGCCTTATCACTAACACAAGGTCATAGCAGCCGACATATGTACATGTATGCCTGATGCAATCCCTACATGGAACTGACCTGTAATCTCTTAAAACTGACCCACCAGTGTCCAGGTTATTGCAAGTTTCCTGGCTATGGCAAAGCTGCAGCAGTCAGAGGCAAGCCACTGACCCCTGAACAAAGGGAGCCACTCATCACAGCATTCACTACACCTTTGCTGAAGTTGAATGCTGGTGAACTGGGACTTATGCCCATTTCCACCTTATCAAACAGACAAGAAGAGAAAAACAAGTGGAAACGGAACCAAATGGAAGCACTCAAAAACAAAGGAAAACTTTCAGAAGGAAATAAAACCTAAGTTACCTTCTTAGTTACATTTCAAAATAGCAATAGCAAATGTTGCAAAGAAAAAATAGTTTGGAAGAGGAAGGGAGAATACTGTGATATCCAACCTAGGTTTCCAAAAAACACTAGAGGTACTGGAGTGAATACCATCTAACATTTCAATGTTTTGAAATTGGAGACAGTTCTCCAATGAATATGACAAGAGTTTCTCAGAGTGCAGAATCAATCATCTGCACATCGAAGTCACTATGCAGATTGATGTACTTCCTTATTGAAACCAGATGACAATTCTACTTTCTAGCTATGGAATAATGGTTTCAAGCCTTAAGAGACTTCTGCAAGTACACCAAGATAACAGAGGTGCAATCAACCAGTGAAACGGCAGCACTGGGTTTTATACCATTCTAATATAGATTTTTAAGAGGTATCACAGTAAAACAAAGGTAACTACTGCAAGAGAGACAAGCCAGCATCCCCACTCTATCCCTTACCACGCCACAATTGCTCCTGAAGTGTTGGGTTTTCACTTCTCCTTCCTGGTTTCTTCTGCTGCCTAAGAAGGCTACATATCTCGCTGATAGCATTTGCGTGAAGACCCTAAAACATCTGACAAAACTTTATGGCCTTTAGCACATCTCAAAGCATTAAAGCTTAAAGACTGTGACTATCCAACTATACAAAACTGTTCATCTCAAACCCCAGAGGATTCAATTCCTGTGATGCAGGTAGGATTTTACTCATTCTACCAAAAAAATGGAGTTTCTGCTAGGGCATGTTTTTCTCTGGGCTGCATTAGCAAAAAGCAAGGTCATCATCAAGTTAAATTCACCAAACAGTGACCCTGAGGGTGGAATTTATTTCTGGGAGATCTTACTCTCAGATTTAATTTCAATTCATAAACATCAGTAGTTGTGTGACGTCCAGGAACTGGAGTTAATGTATGTGAGAAGGTGAAACATCAGAGATGGACAATTAAATACTGCAGAGATGTCCATGGTAGTTAACCAAGAAGAGTTTTATAATCCTAATGAACTCTGAGCACACTGAAGTTCCAGAAAAGAAGACCTTCAGACCCTGGACAATGAAGCTCACCACTGACAATGGCACCTTAACTCATCTTTACTGATTCTCCCCTCAAGTTCTGGCCCTGAGGCTTGTGGAAGAAAAGAAAAATTGCCAGCATAAACTTCAATTCAAGAGTTCAGAGTGTCTACACTTAACATTTCTCAAGCGAAAGCACTGTAAACAGAAAGTTCAAAGACAAACTCCCAAACCAAGATTCTGAAACACAAGGTGCCTGATCTCTTTCTTCTCAATTAGCTGAATGAGAGCAGTTAACAACTTTAGTTTAGTTACAACTAAAAATTTGCCTGTTTTCAATCCCACCTGTATACCTCCTAAAGACACAATCACAAGTAATGACAGGTTAAATTATAGGTTTTCTTCCTTTTAGGAATACTTTGAATCACTTTACTAACATGGAGGTGTTTAGCAGAGAATCAAATGTTTCTTTTCTCTGCTGTGCAATCCTCCCCTACCACTTACCCACACAAAAAAAGAAGTGAATTTTTTCTTGGATAAGGAGAGTCCACTTATCCTGAAGAATCTTCGTTTAGAGTCATAGTACTTTCATTACTACATGGTGAAGATCTACCATTATGAGAAAGAAACAATAGTATCGTCTCAAACTAAGACATAACTGCACTGAAAGATGGGGACACCCTGGGCAGCAAAAGTTGGCTGCAACTTGCAAGCTCCAAAGAATTTTTTAAATAAAAAACTAAGAACCCAAACTTGCCCAAAATATTTTGAATTCTCATGTCTGCTTTTTCACAATATCTGCACCCTTCCAGAAGAAAGCAAAACATTTTTTTAACTGAAATACATTTTCACTTCTGCATCTAACTTCCTCCATGTTTGTTACACTTTGCAGAACATTTCTGCCCAACTTGTTTTTACTCCTGGCTTTAAAATGTTAAGAGTTCAACTCACTTGTTTTTCCACATTGAAGTCAATGCAAGAGAAGAAAATTTGTCAAGGAACTATTCAAGATTGCTTCTACAGCTATACAGGTCAGTTTAAGGAGTAAAACCTAATTCCAGCAGTCTTCAACAGTACCATGACAAAATTCTAAATCCTCCTGAACATTTTGCAGCCTTGTTGACAGCTCTTATCCAAACCCAAAATTTGGAAGAAGGCTTCCAGTGGCAGTTTAAATGCAAAAGTGAGGAAAGGCACACATGGCTCTCAATGCAGAATATTATTCAAATAAAGGGAGGTATCAGAATCAGTTATTCAGAAGTCTTAGAAGTGCAATTATTTAAATGCCAGCATCATCACAAATGCCACCTGGAAATCTTCCTTGCCCTCCTCTTTCCCCACAAAGAAGATCCCAGCTCTTGACATAATGCATTAACCCAATTTTATGTGATATTTCTATGTACACTGTTCACATTCCAGTCCAGCAAGTCTTACAAATATAAATTATAATATGTAAGCAAAATACCTGCAGGCAAATGACTTTGTCCCCAGGCTGTGCAGAACTCTCTGGGGAGTAATCACCATCGAGCAGAGTCTGTTGCCTGGCTCGTGTCTTGCCCACAGCCACTGGGTTGATGGCTTCTAAGTGTGAGGGGTTGGGGAGCAAGGTGACGTGCACAGGTCTGTGGGAGCCGAAGTCCAGATCTACAGAAGACGTCAGGTGGGAGAGAACGTCCCCAATGGCTGCTGAATTCTCTGGAAACTCACTCAAACCACGCATCTTGCGGAACATGAGCTGCATGGAAATACAGATTTGGTTAAAACTCTTTTCTGATTCACTGACATGTTGAAAGAAAAACACTCTCCTACTCCTGAAATTGCAAGGATGCTTCTAAGTAACAGCACATAAACCCTTCATTAGAGCTCTTTTAACAGTCTCCTGCAGACAGCTCACTGAAGTGCTGACAGAAAAGGAGAACACTCTCACACAGGTAACATTTTATTGCTCCAGCATTTACAACACGGCAAACTTTATGTTTGTTTTATTTTTTTACTGCAAATAAACCAGGCAACTGCCCATGGAATTATAAATCTCTTACCTCAGGAGGAAGCTGAAGCAAGCCTGCGAGCAGATTAAGCCTTCCCCTATGAGGCATTCCGATGATGATATCTGTAACCCCACTGTATGCACACATCTTGAACAGCTCATGGAAGAAGCCCATCATGCTCTCTGCTCCTTCACCACCATAACGCTTCACTGTGGCAAACTTGGTGGCCAAGAAGTGATCAAACTCCTATTAAAAACAGGACAACTTCAGTATTACACTATTTTAAGCAGCAGCCTTCTGTTTATAGAATTGAAATATAATTTATGTTTATACCCTTGAGGCATACAAATCTAAACATACCCCTGGAAAGTCTCAGCTCACTCTCCACCCACACAGTCTGAGAACAGAAGTTATGATGACTATAAAAAAATCAGCTCTAAGCAGAAAAATGTTGCATTGAGGACCAAACTTTCTCTGTCTCACATGGAAGGTGCTTCAAGAACTGTAACACCAGACTAATTTACAAATTCCTTGGTAGTTTACCTGTTTCAGGCAAAAAAGTGGAAATTTAGGAATGGTGTTCTTTTACAGTATAAACCATAATGTTCTTGAGATACCAAGTGCTAGCAAAGCAGTGTTTCATTCTCATTTACATTAGGTACAGTCTTTAAAATATAGGTAGAATGCTTGAGAGAATAAAAATTAATGATTCTGTATTTACTTCATTTTCTTCTCACTTCACTCCATTCACCTCCTCCTAGAAAGCTCTAATAAGTGACCAAGTTTTGGAAGCATTGGAAATTTCTTCAGTTTTTGCAACTGAAGACAGAAACTAAGTGAAGTCTATAACTGAGAACGGAAGACTAAGCCACACCCAAAGATCTGAGCTGACTGCTAGCTGAGCAATATTCAATTCTCATGAATAAGGTATACAAAACTACTCACATATAAAAGCAGTTTTTTTCTGTCAGGGTTAAATTCTATACTCTTAGTATAGTTCTGGTCATACTGAAATTAAAGTAGAGCACATCAGGGTCCCAATATCAACCTCCTGTATCACCATCAAGTTCCTCTAACTGCCAAAGAGGTGACAAAAAATACAAAGTGGGACATATACTTCTGTTTAGTCACTGGTAAATTTTACATTTAACACTCCTTCCACTTGGAAAACTGGAAACACTTTCACAGATTCTGCTCTTCTACCTTTCAGTCCTTCTGGATAACATGAGAAGAAAAGCGGAAAAAATTAAAACTTTTCACAGTACAGAAGTATTGGAATAAATTTTCTCTATACATTTCGAAAGTGCATAAATATTTCACTTCCTCACAGAAGGCACTGAACAAAGGTTTCTTGCTGAAAAGCAACATATCTGCCAGTGCTACATGATAACACCTCAGTCCAACCCTGATTTGTTTTTCCAAAACCTTGAGGGACAGCATACTTTAAGGACAGTAAAACAGATCAGCGTGAGGGTGAGAGGAAAATACAGAAGAGCTAAGCCAGAGCACAAGATTTCACAGAGCTCTGCTCAACCTTGTGGTCCCATCAGTAACATTTAATATGAGCTGTCAGATCATTAATCTAAGAGTATCTCACTTTTGAAGACTGATTATTCATTGGTTTATAGTTTCATTGGTTAAGTAATGGCTGGTAAGTAAATTCAGCAACAAACTCCAATGAGATTCCTGCATTGCACTGCTTTAGGCAAAACCTTGTACTTCTTCCTCCTGCACACTGTCAAAGCTTTTCAGGACAGTGATTGTTATTTCTGTGCAGGAATCATGTCCAGAATAGTAAAGGATCCATGACAGACTCCATGACTATTCCAATTCAGTAACAGGGAACAAAGTACCTGAGACTCCAGCATCAGTTTGCACAAGTGCTTTTTCTCTTCAGGTGTAAATGCTTCTTGCTTTAGCTCTTCAAACCTTTTAGCAAACCATTCTCTCTCCTCCAAAGTTGGAAGCTGGCTTGTTTCTATGGAAATATGCCCGCAGTATATATGGTCAAGATAAGCCATCACATCCTCTACAGAAGCCTCCTCTTTTCCCATGTTTATAAGTCCTGGTGGGAAATAAATGTTATTAGTCACTTTGAGGAAAGAGGGGGAAGCACTAAGGCCTGTTTTGGAGAAAATAAAAGAATGAAAGAGACCCCCTTCCTTTGTTTAAGGCTGCAGCAAGGCTCTAAGAGAGCCAAGAAGAGACAGTTCTTGACTTCTGCCCCTGTACTTTCAAACCTTCACTACAGTGTTAAGTATTATGGTAAATCATAGACTGCTACATGAAATTAATGTTTAACTTCAGTAGCTGTAAGAACAAAAATGTCATGATTTCTGAAGATGCTAGAAGGCAGCTTCTCACTGCACTATGACTTCTGCAACAGACATGTATGCTGAAGTTGACAATTTTCTGTCCAACAGTTTTCATCACTGATTGAGCCATCACTCAATATCTGGCTCTTCCACAGAGGCCACAGCCCCTCAATAAATCACCAATGAACAGAATTTGCTGTGATAAGGCTGTGGACTCACCTGTAGTAATAAGAGGACCCTGAAGAACTTCAGCCAGCTCTTGGATTTCAGGTACCATGTTCATAACAGCTTGGCCAGCAAACAGTGGGTTTATTTTGGCTGCTTTGTGGCCATGTTCAGCATAGGCAGTTATTAAACGAGCAAGACCATGGTCAACTAAAACCAAAAAGAAAGCAGAACAGTATCAGACACATGCTCAGATTAAATCCACTTGCAGCTTCAACACAGGAATGTTTTGCCTGCTGGCAACCATCAAGGTTCTGACTGGAAAGAGAGCTTTTCTATGCAGTTATTACTTTATTACTTATTGCCCCACAACAGCTCCCATCATCAAACTGCTACATCTGCTCCCCCATCCAATTTTCAAGCAAGTACATTCTAGATTTCCCTCCCAGCTCCCCTCATAGGTTAGGCTCCTGTAAACATATGCAAAGCTACTTCATTTTGCTTCGAATCTCTTCACAACAGTGGCAAACCAAAACCACTACAAACAGGTACGTCCAAGTCAAGATCAGCACATTACTAGTGTATAGTCTTATTTCCTACTCCTAATCCTATCACTTATGCTTTCTTGTTCCTTGCTGGAATGACAGGAGGATTTGGTCTTAACAATAATTCAGGTCCCATGACTTCAAAAAACAGTCTGTCTGTGGGAGCCAAGAAGATGTGCTGAACCAAATGTGGTAAAAATTACTGACATGGGTAGAAATGACCAGCTGAGAGGTTACACACACATTACTGTCACTGAGCACAGCCACAGACCAGGCTGATAAACTGCAAACAATAAAACATACTGCAAGCATAACCTGCTACAAATCAATGTCATGAACCAGCTTATAAAGCATTCTTAACGTGGAGGAGTTTTTTCATCCTGGTAAAAATGCAGCACCGACAATAGTCAGGTCTGAAGGCTTTTGTTTTCCAGAACAATGCACTTCTCAGACCATATCACAAGGATATTTCTCTGACACTTGTATTTCTATTGCTGACTCTCTGCTCCAGCCATTATAATCACACAGCCCATTCAAAACAGGCTCTTTTCTCTACTGGGCTCTACAACAGAGGGACATAACCCAGACATAAGGCTAACACTGCCCACAATGCTCTCAGCAAGGAGGCCGTTCAAAGCAATTTTTAAAATGTTACATAAAAATAAGTTGATCATTAACAAGGAGGCTACTTGTGATGGGCCTCTATGACCAGGAGCTACAAACTGGTTTCACTCCTGCTTCTGGGCAAAGGTTTAATTCCTACCAGAGAAAAGTTAATGCAAGGATCACTCTCCTATCTAGAAGTTTTCTGCTTGAAATTACATCTCTGCATTGTAAAACGGAACTAAAAGCAACATAGGATTCCTACAGGAGAGAGTTACCTGTATTCAATCATGGAATCTTAGGATGTTAAGGGGTTGGAAGGGACCTTATAGACCATCCCATCCCAATCCCTCTGCCTTGGGGAGGGACACCCACTAAACCAGGCTGCTCAAAGTTTTCTTCCATCTGGCTTTGAACACTGTCAGGGTTGGGCCATCCACAACCTCCCTGGACAACCTGTTCAGTGTCTCACCACCCTCAATCCGGCTGGTTCAAGCACCACGATATAAAAGGAAAATGACAGGCGCGTCATTCTATGAGCAGCATAACTCTCCGAGAGCCCATCGCTGAGGAAACTTCAGCAGTCGGTGCTCTCACAGCCGCTTCAGCTCGCGGAGCGGAGCCAGGCACCCCAGGCTTGCATAAACCACAGCCGAGAGCTCTCGGAGCGGGTCTGCTATGCGCTCAGTCCCGTCGGGAATAACGCACACGACACCTCAGAGCCCCCGCTCCGTTCCCGGGCCCCGCTCCGGGGCAGCCCCCGCCGCACTGCCTCTGCCCGCCGCGGCCCCGGGGGTGTCCGACCTGCTCTGCCC